>JAPYZK010001021.1:0-20389 GCA_030522785.1 Platygaster equestris | reverse complement strand
AAAAAAACACCAGATCATCCATAAATGCTCATGCTTTATTCATGAAGATGCAAGTTTTTCGAAAAAATGCTCATGAAAACACCTGATGATATGATTTTCCTCAATTTATCGACACCCTTGACTTTTAACCCGTAAATAACAAAACCCGTCATTGATTGTGTTTTTAGGAGGTTGAAAAAAATTAATGATTGACTTTGAGTTATTTCAAACTTGTTATTGTTTCATATATTATGGATAAGTGAAATTAATAATAGGGATGAGCAATTACGCAACTGTCTTTTTCCCTCTCACGAGAGCAGTCGTTTGGTGAGAGAGAAAGAGCACGAACATCGCCCACCCCTGGTTTGCGATGACTTTTTTCGAACGATTGACGGTCGGGATTGATTCCATTTCAATTTTGAATCCATTCATTTCAATTTTGGTTGATCAATTGTGAAACTGATTGATTGTTTTCGATTTCTAAACTATTTATTACGATTTCGACTCGATTTTGAATCGATTTATTACGATTTCGATGTCTTTTAATTGAAATTTCGATTTAATGTTGACTTCGATGCGATTTCTTCATATTTGGAATTAATTTTTCAGATACCGAATCGATTTCTTTTTATTTTAATTCTTATTTAATTTTGATTTCTTTTGATTCGAATTATGATTTGAAGTCGATTTCTTCGAAATCCGAATCGATACCTCTTGAATTCTTTCAATTTTGAAGTGATTTCTTTTGATTTTGATTCTGATTCGATCTCTTTCGATTTGATTTATTCTGATTTCGAATCGCTTACATTCGTATCGTTTTTTAAAATTTCATGATGATTTTTTCCAATTTAAGAAACATTTCTTCGTTTTAGAATCAATTTCTTTTGATTTCGAATAGATTTCGTTCAATTTCAATTCCAATTTAATTTCTTCCGATTTCAATTCAGTTTCTTTTTTGATTCGATTTCTTTCGAATTCGAATCGATTCCTTTTGATTTTGAATTAATTTATTCCGACTTTGAATCTATTACTTTCGATTTCATTTTTATTTTTCCCTATTCAACTTCGATTAATTGCTATTTCGAATCGACTTCTTTCGATCTCGAATTAATTTCTTTCGATCTCGAATCAATATCTTTTGATTTCGAATTGATTTCAATTCCGATTCGATTTCTTACGATTTCGATGTCTTTCGATTCTATTTTGATTCTGATCCGATTGTTGTTGATTTCGGATTAATTTTTTTGATTTCTTTGTATTTTGACTCTTATTGGATTCCAATTTCTTTCCATTTCGATTCGATTTTGATTTCTATGTATTCGAATTTCGATTCCATGTCGATTTTTTCCAATTTTTAATTGATTTGCCTCGATTTCTTTAGATTTATCACATTTCTTATGATTTCGAATCAATTCCTTTCGATTTTGATTTCGAACCGATTCCCTTCGATTTTGATTCCGATTCGATTTTCTCTTATCACAATTTTGATTCTATTTATTCTGACTTTTTTTTTCTTTCGATTTCAAATCGATTTCTTCCAATTTTGAATCTATTTTTTAGATTTCGAATCGATTTCTCCAGATTTTGAATCGAACTTGTTCGATTTCGATTCCGATTCAATTTCTATCGATTTCGATTATGATTCAATTTTTATCTCGTTTTGATTTTGAATTGATTTTTTCCGATTATGAATCGATTTTGTTCGAATAGTATCGCCTATTCCTGGAGATGAACGACACGATTTCGTTCTTAATTTCTGAGGGGAAGTTCATCTTCAGGAAGTGTATGAGAGTTGTGTCTCTCGTGATGACTTTACATTGATCCAATATTTGTAGATGCTTTATCATTCGTCGAATCGTCAATATTTGAGTACGAGTGCAAAATACACAAATACCCGCTTCACTTAAGAATATTTCAGCAAAGGAGGAGAAAATGCCGGCTGCTTGTACTTTTGGAAAGTCACCATAATTAGAAACTTGTTATCAATAATTAGAGATGAGAAACTACGCAACTGTCCTTTTTTTCTCTTACAAGGGCAGTCGTTTGGTGAGAGAAAGAGAGCAATAGTATTATTGCTTACTTCTGTTTGTGATGGTAATTTTTTTCGAATTTGGGTAGTTTTTGAGTCAAGGACTTTTGTAGTAGTAGCTTATTTTTCATGTGTCTTTATATTTTTTCAATCTTTCTGTTTATGGATTCTAGAGAATGAATAAGGGACAAAAAAGTGAAAAATTTGTTGGAGTTTCGAAGTTGAATTGCAATTTTTCCACGTGTAGTCAGAAGTTGCTCCGAGGATAAGTTTTTCTTATCTTTTCATTAAGTTTTTTGTCGGATTCGTTCAAACGGAAACTACTGGCGCGTCGTAAAAGTGGGCCAATGTCACCCGGTAACTTTTTACGAGAAATATGAGTAACTACGAACATGGTCGACGCGAAGGGAAAGCAAATCGTGGATTTTGCGATTTTTAGACGTCCCGAAAAACGCCAGTGTCTGTTCAAATCATACTCAAAGAATCAGGAGCTGTGAAAATATGTGTAATTTTTAAAAATTGCTAGTATTTTGTTACTTTACACTATTTTTGAGTTTTTTTTAATTTCCTAGACGATCGAAAAATTATCAAAAACGCAAAATTTATCGAATTTTAAAACCATTTTCCAAATTTTTACGACTGTCCACAATGTACCCAAAATTCCAGATTTGACAGACTCTAATCCAAACATAACAAAAAACACACAAATATTCACATAATCCATTTTTTCCGAAACTGTGGGAAAAGTGCGTCTTTTTGCCACAGTTCTCACTTTTCCCACACATTATCAGAAAAACAACATGCCAAAAGCAGAATAATATCAACCTGCCAACGAATCTTCGTCTCCTAAAACTCGTTTTGGCACCTCCAAAATTATTATTCCACCGGTCCCAAAATCTACCATAACCACTAATTCCACTACCCAAAAAAACTCACATCCAATTTTGAAATCCATGGCGTGTAAAGAAATTCAGCGATATATTTTTCACCGAGATTCGAGAAGACAAGCCGCGTCCGCGAAACAACGAAAATACCGTGAATACCGGTATTTTTCGACGAGGGCGCTCTTATAAGTGGCTCCTGAACGGCCTCGAGTCACGGGCGATAGTGATAGAGCTCGGGAAAAAAGACGATCCTTTTTCTGCTCCAGGCGCACGACTAATTTTATTGTCTGGCGGAGCCTCGCTGTCACGTACATGCGAGAATCTTTCGCGTGTACGTACGTACATGTGCGCTATGCGAGGCAATTGCACAATGGCGTTAACGCGGGGAACCAGGTGAAAATCGTTTTATGCATTTATCGCTCGTTCGATCTAGGAGAAAGTGACGAGTGGTCGTGTAAGTCCATTTTCCAAGGTGGAAAATGGAAGGGAGAAGGAGGATTTTTTCTTGCCTGGCTCGCAATTTTGTTTGTTTTTTGAATGCCGAACAGCCGAACGGCTCGGAATGAGGAATTTAAATTCTTTTGGAATTCTTGTGTAAGACGTACTATAATTGTATTTTTAGTTTCTTGAAAAGGAATTAAAAAAGACTTAATCGGAATAATTTGAATATAGAGATCATTTCTTTGTAATATCTTCATGGTGGGAGGGGGAGAGGGATTTATGTGATATGGTAAATAAAGGGAGATTTTGTGTATTCATGGGGATTTATGAGAGTTTGTGGTGAATAAGGGGACTTTTCGGGAGTTAATGTGAAATTATGTAGAATAATAAGAGTTGAACAAAACTGATGAAATATGAAACGAATTCATGGTAAATATGATGGATGATTGAGTGTTTGAGGTGTTACAGGGAATTTAAGCGATGTGAAAGCGATTTATGGGATATTACAGGAATTTATGAGAATTTGGGGGATTTAAGAGAACTCAAGGGGATGAAGTAGCTTTTAGGATGATTTCAAGGAAATTTATGTTCAATAAGGGGAGGTGTCGAGATTTTTCGGATATTCACGCAAATTTATGAAGATATATGGGAGCTTATGTTGAATAAGTTGAATATCCGTGTATCAACGGAAAACTATATTGATTAATGGGAGTTGAAAGTACAGCTGGACCTCGATCGAGCGCTCGTCTCGGAGGTCTTAAGCGAACACTACGCTCGATCGAGAGAGCGATAAGACGTGAGAAACACCATCAGGTGTTTAAAACACCTCGAGGGACCCAAACCCACAAACTACAGAGCATTAATGACTTTCAAGGCTTCTGGAATTCGCTCCCTTCTGTGAAACTCGGAGCCTTATCGCTGCCGAGATCTTCACGGTAAATTAGGAAGCTCTCGATCGAATGACGCTTGATCGAGATCCAGATGTAATTGATGGAATATGAAGGGAATTTATGATAAATACGATGAAAGATTGATTGTTTCCCGGTTTTTCACAGAGATTTGGAGCAATTTGAAAAGATAGTACGAAAAAATATGAGAATTTCAGGAATTTGGGGAGAAAACAAGGGCATGAAGTAGATGCTAGGACCATATTAAGGAAATCGTTTCGAAATCTCAAAGAATCGATTTGCAATTGAAAAAAATCGACATTGGATAAAAATTGAAATAAAAAGAAATCGAAATCGTACCGGAATTGAAATCAAAAGAAATCGAAATCAAATCGAAATCGAAGTCGACAGAAATCGATTCAAAATGAAAAAATAAATTCTAAATCAAAAGAAATCGAATCTAAGTTAAAGTTAAATTAAAATTTGAATTGAAAGTCAGCGAAATCATGAGGAATCGATTCAAAATCGAAATCGAATCGAAAATGAAATCGAAAGAAATCAATCCCATCGACAGAAATCAATTCGAAATCAAGAAGAATCAGTTCAATATCGGAATAAAACGATCTGAAATCGAAAGGGATAAATTCGATATCGAAAAAAAATCTATACTCAATCGAAATCGAATCAGAATTGGAAGGAATCAATTGAACGGTTTTCTCGAATAACCAGACCCAACGCTCGAGACTGGGTTGCCTCGTAGGCAAGAGTGGGGATGTCCACTGCTCTCCGCAGCGGAATATGCGATCGATCTATTCGTGGCGCGACTTGTAAATCGCCGTTTCTCAGTCAATTTTGATCGAATCGTGCTTATTTTTAGGTCAAAATGTTTATGAAGCTTTGGCGATTCTTACGAACTAAGCCGTTTGGCGGATTTGTTCAAACAATCGCCTCTGGACAATAAAGGACGTTTTTATAACTTTCAGCCCGAAAAATATGTTATTAATTTTTTAATTGACCAAAATTATCATTTCTGATGTGGTAAAAAATGTCATACAAAACAATAAAATAAATGGAATAAAATTTCATCAAATATTACCACAATCAATCATCTCATTGAAAATTACTTTCGACATTATATGAGAACTCCAACATACTTGACACTTTAAAATTCCCAGCAATTGTTTCAAGAGAGGAAGTAAAAAAATTACTTGTACAATGAAATTATGTTTTACTGATATTTATTTATATCGATGTATATATAAAAACATTCAAAATTTGGCGGTACATATTGATTATAATTAAAGCAATTCAAGGTAATTCGAGTACAATCGAGTAACTTAAATGTCGGTCTACTATATTTTTTATTTCAGGTATCGAACATCATATTAGTTGAAGTTTTTACAGTAATTCGAGATATTATGTTCAATGCCATACGTGCTAAAATGTTTTTCAAGCAAGTAAACGCTACTATTTTTGGGGCCCATTTTTTCCGTTCTGATTTGTCGTTTTTTTGCCCTCATTTGCGCTGTTTTCACTCGCTTTCTTTTTTTCCGTCCGAAAGCACAACATTTCTGTAAAAACTTGTATGGGAGCAGTTTGGTAAAAAAAAGACAAGAAAAGTGTCAAGTATGTTGGAGTTCTCACATAATGTCGAAAGTAATTTTCAATGAGATGACTGATGGTAGTAATATTTAATGAAATTGTATAATTTCATTAATTTGATTGTTTTGTATGATATTTTTTACCGCATTAGAAATAATAATTTTCGTCAATTAAAGAATTAATAACATATTTTTCGGGCTAAAAGTTATAAAAACGTCCTTTATTTGTCCAGAGGCGATTGTTTGAACAAATACGCCAAACGGCTTAGTTCGTAAGAAGAGCTAAAGCTTCACAAACATTTTGACCTAAAAATAAGCACGATTCGATCAAAATTGACTGAGAAACGGCGATTTACAAATCGCGCCACGAATAAATCGATCGCATATTCCGCTACGGAGAGCAGTGGACGTTCCCACTCTTGCCTACTAGGCAACCCAGTCTCAAGCATTGGGTCTGGTTATTCGAGAGAACCGTTCAATTCTATGTCGGAAGAAATCTAATCGGAATCGACATCGAAAGAAATCAATTCGATATAAAAAAAACTCGATGTAATGTCGAAATCGAATCGACAGACATCGTATCGGAATCAAAATCGATAGAAATCGATAAAAAGCGAAAGAAATCGAATTGGAGTGGAAATAGATAAAATCAATTCGATATCGAAAGAAATCTTTTCGAAATTGAAATCAAATCGACAGAAAGCGAATCGAAGTTAAAATTGAAAGGAATCGAATCAGAATCGAAATCGATAAAAATCAATTAGAAACCGGAAGAAATCAATTTGATATCGAAAAAAATCGATTCGAAATCGAAATCGAATCGGAATTGGAATCGAAAAGAAGAAATTAATCTGATATCAAAAGAAACCGATTTAAAATCAAAATCGAATCGAAAGTAATCGTTGGGAAATCGAAATAATTGACCGTATAAGTGAGGAGAGATATCGGCAGTTTTCGAGCATTTGGGAAAGAGGTATGGGGATTCATGGGATTTCATGGGAATATATGGGATCTGAAGTAGATTTATGCTAAATGACAGCAGGGGTCAGGAATTTCAAGACACTCAAGGGAATTGATGGAATTTCAAGGGAGTTCATGAAATCTCAAAAAGTAGTTTATGTATGAAAAGGATGTATTGTAAATAAGAGCAGATTCGAGGAGTTCAAAAGAATCAGTTGGATCAATGGGATCAGTGACATTTACGGCATACCATCATTAGGAAAATTCATAGGATATCACGTTAATTTATGGGATTCTTTGGGAATTCAAGGGGAAATACTTGCTGACACTGTGGGGGTGGCGATCAAGGTTTTTCATCAATATCGAAAAATTTAACCCATTTGTGCATCATGTGCCACAGGATGAAAAAATTTCAGAAAAGAGTCCAATTCCCAACAAGCTCCCAAATTTCCATGACCTCAAGACAGTTTCTGAAGACCTTTCGACCAACTGACCCTAATCCAACACAAAACACTCGTCCATCGAAGTTTATTAGTTCAAACATTGCAAAAAAGCAACTAGCAGCGTACACACGTGAAATAAATAGACATTACGTAGTGCCTATCCGCTTGTCACTGTCGGACATTAGATAACCAAAACCATTAGCTGCCCTGCAATGAGATAAGAAGCAACTTTGTGCCTCGAAAAAAGCGTTTTCTTCGATCCACGAACAAATATTTCACTGCAATGAAACTGTGTAATTGAGATGAAAAAATAATGGACCCCGTCCGGGGGTGAGATTTATCGAGGCAGAAAATAATTCCATCGCGCGATACGAAGATTCGGTCGATGAAAAAGCAATTAAATGGTTGCGCGCTTCGGGTCTTCAGCGCCGATTTATCTTCCGTGACACGTATTGGATATTTCAGGCTGGGCACTTGTCGTTTGTTGGATTTTATGCACTTGTCATTCTTTGATCCATCGTGACTTTGTGTTTGCTCGGGAATTGGTGGTTTTTTTTATGGGGCACTGACGCCGGAAGGGAGTTTTTTTTTAGGTACTTGGGATTTTTTGGTTGTGATCTATATGAATGTTTTTCGGTAGTGTTGGGAAGTTCGATTGGAGTTGTAATTATCAGATGATACCTTCTCTTATAAGGAATCAAGTGTTTTCCGAATGGACCAATTTGTAATTCTAGATGAGAAATTAAGAGAGGGAAACCTTGTGGGAATTGTGGAATTTCTTGAATTTTTCGAAATTTTCAGTAGGGAGGTGGGAAGAGGGGTGGGGGAGGGGGTGCAAAAATGACGTAAGACATTTTATGAACATTTTTTACCCCGATTATGTGAGATTTTGCCACCCCCCGCCCCCCCCCCCCCATTTGCCCTTTGTTGAATTTTAATTAAGACTGTAAATTATGTAAATTATAGTATATAGTAAACAGAATTGGCTGGATTTTGATAATTATTGATCTCTTCTCTTTTTGGATGTTTCTAGTTCAACTTTTGGAAATCTTCACGAATTTTACAGAACAGACCGAATTTTAAAACATTTTTCGGAAAAGCGGAGATATTCTTGAATTTTTCGGGAAATTGTTTTTAAGAAACAAAAAAAGAACAACTTTTAACAGTATGTGAAAATTTGCACCAATTTCTGTAAACACTATAGAAAACAGGATTAGAGAAATTTGTTGAATTCGTTCAAATTATGAATTTTGCGGTGAAGATAGAAGCTACTGAAAAATTGTCGAAACTTCGAAAAACTAACATTAGGAAATTTTAAGAACTTCTAACATTCAAGGCTTTACAATTCTTAAAAACAGCAAATTTTTCGGAATTTTTGTGATGTTGATGATCGGAAAACTTGACTTTTGTACTTCAAAATTGTTTAAAACTTTGAAGGTTACGAAAAAATTGGAATCCAAAAACTTCAAAATACTTCCAAATTTCCATATTTTTAAATATTCATCAAAACTTCACATACGAAAATTTTGAAAAATTTCAAAATATCTAACCTTTTAAAACTTGAAAAATTTTGAAACTGTAAAATTTTTAACCTTCTTATATCGTTAAAACTTCGAAAATTCTTGAAATGCTCGAAACGTCAAAATTATGAATCAAATCAATCCTCCAAGATTTCCTAAAATTTTAAAACTTTGAAACTATATAATTATGAAAATTACGAAACTTCCAAAATTTTCCAAGCTTTGAAATTTCTAAATTTTCAAAAATTCCAAAACTGCACAACTATAAAATGATTGGAAATGAATAAATTCATCCAAATTTGTCAAAACGTCAGAATGCCACAATTTACATTTTTTTTTCAATTCTAAGCATCAAAATTTTGAAGCTTTTGAATCCTTCAAACCCTCAAAAATTGCAAAGCTTCGTAACTTCGAAACTTTTAAATGTTTGGAAACTGGGAATTTCGAAACTCTGAGCCTTCCAAAATTTGCATAAATTCAAAAAACCAACATTTCGCAGTTTTTGGAAATCCCAATCTTCAAAGCTCCGAAATTTCCGAGAACTAAAGAATTTCCAGAATTTCTGAAACTTTCAAATCGAAAAACTTGACAACTTCTAAACTTCTTACTAAAATTTCTCGAAGCTTTGAAGTTCGAAAACTTCAAATTTGTTAAACTTTAAAATACTCTGAAACTTTTATATATTTTCGAAAATTCACCAAAACTTTATCAACTCAAAACTGCAAAAATTTTGCGACGTATAAACTTCAAAACTTCAAAAATTCAAAAACTGAACAATATTATTTCTAAACTCCAAATATTTTTGGACCTCAACAAATTATCATCTTTCGAATTCTTTTTTAAACTTGACGATATTTTTTACAGATTTGATCTTCCATTATTTTAGAAATTTTGAATTTATGTACCGAAATTCATATAGTAAAAATTCAACATCCGAAAACTCCAGATTTTTACACTCTACAGTTTTGAAGCTCCAAAATATTCGACTTTAAAAAAATGTCAACCCTACTCGTAAAAGGACAAATTTCTTATCATAATTCGAAATTCCCCATCCTGCGACAAATAAACTCAAAAAAGTCCAAATCTCTCCCTCCTTCATCGCATTGTGTTCTCGTGTTCTCGTGTTCTCATTTTCGCAACGAAATAAATTCAACGCACGTAAAAACCGCACAAAAAACTCGAAAATTGGCAAAACCAGTAGCGAGCCAGCGAAAAAACACAGCATCAAGTGCAACAGATGCAAGGTCGTTCGAATGAAAATGTCAGTCAGCGAGGGCAAAAAACAATCCAGACAGGAAACTCGTTTCGCTATTCCAGTTTTTGCGGAGCGCATGGAAAACGCGCGGTGGAGATGGAGATTATGGGTCGTGATCCCAAGGAAGACGGGAAAAAAAGTCTAATCAATTAAAGCCACTTATTTTTACGCAACCGAGCACGACAGTTTTCTTGTCATCGCAAGAAAACTCCCGAAACATAAAAAACTTCAAACGTCGAATTTCTGATAATAACTTTTACAGTCAACATTTTTTCTTAAGTTACATTTTTTATTTATTCATTTGTGAAATTGTGATCATTTGAAGTACCTATCACCACAATTTTGGAATTTATCGGTTGGCATTTCATTTTTGAAGTTACGATGTATAATTACGAAAGTTATTGGATAGGAATTTTTCACTCTGGATTTTGATTGGAAATTTCTAAAATTCTATCAAACTATGAATTTCATATTGACTTTTTTCGAATTGACTTGAAATTTTTCCACTGTTAATAAAAAGGGCGCTTATCGTAAGAAAAACTGAAATTTCCAACACAGATAACAAAAAAAAAATTCAGCATTCGAATCAAATTTTGCGGACTATGTGGGCGTCACGTCACATCTGGCACTGACAGACCTTTCTTTTCGCGAACGGTGACGCACGTGGGAGCAAAAGACCCGCCAATAAAATATCAACACTTGGGCATTTGATGGAAATGACTTGCATTAGTCACGTGCAAAGCGCGCAAAACATGATTTGATTGCACACAATTGCCGACTCCATTTCCCCAATTTCACAAATTTAAAACAAAATAAAAACTGCGCACTTTTCCCACTTTTATATTGTTATTTTTAGGACGTATTTTTTTCACGTACCATAAAATAAATCTCTCAACTAGTGGAACATTAATTTTCCAACCTTAGAAGCTCTGCAAAGTGTTGAAACAATGACCTTTGATCATCATTAATTCAGCAATAATTCTATAATGATTTTCTGGTCTATTCAAGATGTTCAGAATTCTGCAATATTATTGCTCTCTTTTTCTCACCAAACGACTAATCCGTGAGGGAGAAAAGGACAGTTGCGTAACTTTAAATTCCGAAGGATGTTGGAAACTGCCCCAAAGGTACTCTTATCACTTTTCACACATCGTGAGAGAAAAAAAATTTACCAACTAGTGTAATAACACTCCATTTCCGAACTTTATTGCATCCTGCAATGGGAAAAAGTACTCACTTTTCCCACCACGTTCGATAATAATAACTATCACACTTGTTCTGAAATCAATTATTTTCCGGTATTCGAAACATTGTCGTTTTCGAAAGCTCCGGGTAATTTTCGAGGTGAATGTCGCGGTGTCTAAAGTGTACTGACGTGGCTCAATTGACTCACAAATTCGAGGTGACGACTCAGGGCCGTGTCAGGGGGGCTAGGGTGAACGTGTTTCGGCACTTTTGGAGCACTTCGAGCAACTTCGCGTGAATGGACGGTCGCGGTATATATGAGTGCAAATGTACAAGCGATTGTGGGCCCTGATGTTTGAGCTCTGACCCTCGCGTCCCCTCCAAACGACGATGCGGTGCATACGAATGCACGCGCCGCGGGAATTTGCCCAACATTCGTTCGACACCGCTCGTCAACTCTAGAAAATTCATAGCGATAACGATAAGCGGGTGGTAAGCCTTCGGGTTTGCGTGGGACCGCGAGTTTTCGTGATTTATGAGGTTTGGGAAATCGGTAGCTATGGGTTGGTGGGTTGATGGGACATTTTGAGGGATGGGGGATTTTTATGGGTGAGTATGGGGGAGCTGTTGTGTCGAGAAAATTTTGAACATTGAGACGAATTCGTGGAGTGAGGAAGTGACAGTCATTATTATTATTATTATTATTTTTTTGATGTATAGAATTCTGAGATCGAACGAATTTTGAAAATTAAGGAATTTCGGAAAGTTGCGAATTTTGAGAATGTCTGATTTTTGAGAATTTAATATATATTATTGAGACGACTTGTGAAGTGAGATACTAAACTGTTACTATTGTTGCGATTTTCAGAATGTTGGGAATTAACGAATTTTGGAAATTCAGGGATTGTGGAAATTCAGGAATTTTGGAAATTTACGAATTTTGAAAATTTCTCAATCTTAAGAATGCACTACTTTTGTGAATTTACAAATTTTACAAATTCACGAATTATGGAAATCCACAAATTTTGAAAAGAGACGAATTTTGAGAATTGACGAGTTCTGGAAATTAACGAACTTAAAAAATGTACGAATATTTTGGAAATCCACGAAGTTTGGAAAAATGCACGAATCTGGCAAATTCGCAAATCCTAAAAATTGACTACATTTGGAAATGGACGAATTTCGAAATCGCACTAGTTTTTGATGATTACGAATTTTCAAAATTCACGAGTTTCAAAAATTTACGGACTGTGAATATACAAGAATTTTGAAAATCCACCAATTTCGAAAATAACGAATTTTCGGAATTCAAAAGTTTGGAAAATCCATGCATTCTGGAAACTTACGAATTCCTAATAAGCAAGAATTTTCAAAGTTTACCAATTTTGGAAATTTACAAAGTTTCAAAATTCATGAATTCTTAGAATTCACGGATTTCAAAAATTAACGAATTCTATATATTCACGTGTTTCGAACATTCACAAATTTTGACAATTCACAAG
Organism: Platygaster equestris; assembly: GCA_030522785.1. Classification (NCBI taxonomy): domain Eukaryota; kingdom Metazoa; phylum Arthropoda; class Insecta; order Hymenoptera; family Platygastridae; genus Platygaster; species Platygaster equestris. Next base: position 7,703 of record JAPYZK010001021.1, on the reverse strand, counting down.
TTTTAAAGATTCGTGACTTTAAAATTCACAAATTTTGGTAACTCTCAAATCTTACAAATCCACGAATCCTGAAAATTCACAAATTTTGAAAATTAAAGAAATTTATGAATTCACGAGTTTTTAACACTTACGAATCTTGAAAATCCACGAATTCTGAAAATTCACGAATGTTGGAAATTCACAAATTTTATTCATTCAGGAGTTTTTAACATGAACGAATTTTGAAAATTAACGAGTTTTCAAAATTCATGACTTTTGAAAATTCGTGAATTTTGAAAATTCGCGACTCTTGAAAATTCACATATTTTGGAAACTTACGAATCTTCAAAATCCACAAATTCGCAAAATCGACACATTTTCAAAATTTACGAATTTTGCAAATTTACGTATCTTCAAAATACATGGTTTTGTAAAATATGAAAAAATTCGGAAATTCACGAATTTGGAAATGTCACGAATTTCGGAAATTCACGAATTTTGGGGATTCGGAAATTTTGAAGATTGGAAAATTTCAAATGATTATGAGTTTTCAAAGTTTATAATTTCAAAAATGCACGAATTTTGAAAACTCGCGAATTCTGAAAATTCTCGAATTTCATGAATTCACGAGTTCTGAAAATTCAAAAATTTTGGAAACCTATGAATCTTGAAAATCCACGAATTTAAAAAATCCACCAATTTTGAAAATCCACACATTTTGGAAATGTACGAATTTTTAACATTAACGACTTTTGGAAATGCACGAATTTTGAAAACTAAAGATCATTAGAATGCTCGAAAGAGATGTGTTTCTTTGAATCTCTTTCTATAGAAACTGCCGAAATTCCTTTAATTTTTGCTATGGTACAATTTCCAACATTTATAATTCTGTGACTTTTAACTAGGGATGAAACTACGCAACTGTCCTTTTCCTTCTCGCAACAGCAGTCGTTTGGCAAGAGAGAGAGAGAGCCCAATTACATCGCCCATCCCTGCGCTTATTCGCTTTCATCGAAAAGTATCGTTTTACTTTAAATTGTCTTTTGTCGTGTACGCCGATTAATTAAATTCTTCCTGCAGGGTTCCTGCTCAATAATTGGATTTCTGAATTGAATGAACCTGAGACAAGTGGCTTCGATTTCAGATTCTGGTAACTTTGAGCCGAAATTCGTGAACTAATTATTGCTTAAGGGTGTATTTCACGCGTCATTAACGTACGAACTCCGAGAAAGTTCGGATATCTTAAGAGCTCGTGGTTTACCTTATTTCGAAGTTTGCCTGTGGGATGATCATAGTGGTTTTTCTAACGGAGTTTAAATTTTGTGAATTATGTGTTGTTTCCAGAAGTATGTTGGATGTGACAGCATTGACACTTTATTTTCTTTTATTGTTTTACTTGCGAGTTCATTTGAGAAACATTATTTTTAATTGAGTGAAAATTTCAAAACAAAAAGACTTTAATTGGATGATGAAGTTGTTTTTGTCGCTATTTAAAGCGACAAAAACAGGAAGAATTTGATAGAAAGGAAATATGTTGTTTATCGAATAATGAATTTGTTTGAGTCGCTGTTTAATAGTTCGGATAATTAAGTTGTTCTAAATTCTTTTTAATGAAAATACTTTTTTCATTCATGCATAAAAAATCGTTTTTCATGCGCGAAATGTGTGCGCAAAATATCGCATTTAGTGTGTAAAAGTGATGAAAGTACGAAAAACATTGCGGGAATATTCTCGTACCAGTTTTAAAAGATTATCAGAATGTTTCAAAATATCAAGACTTCGGAATTTTTATGCAGGTATTTTAAAAATTCAATAAAATTCGAAAATTTCTCAAATATCCGAAACCCTTGTTGAGACTTTCAAAAATTTTTTGAATGCTAAAAATTTCCGAAAATTTCCAAAACTTCAGAAAAATAGCCTACACATTCGAAGTTTCCAAAAAATTTTGAAAATTCTCGATATATGCGAACTTTGTTTGAGGATACCAAAAATGTCCAACCTACTCGAAATTTTAAAATCTCCGAAATTTCCAAGATTCGTAAAATGCTTCAAAATTCAAAAATCATCGCATTCGTTAAAAATGTCTGAAATCAAATTTTCATAAGGTCTCAAAAGTTGTCAGATTCCGAATATTTCAGGAAATTTCCAACATTCTTAATATTTCCGAAATTTACGAAATTCTTGAAATTCCTAGGATGAACTCCCAAAAATTGTCGAAATTCCCAAATTTTCTAAATTTTTCAAAATTCTCGAAAATTTCTACAATTCTAACAATGTACAAAATTTTCAAAATTTTAAAAATTTGTACGATTCCCAACAATTTTCTCAACACTCGAAATTACCCAAAAATTTCGAAAAGTCTTACAATCTCCACGAATTTTTGAAATATGCAAAATTCTTTGAATTAGAAAAAACTTCAAAATCCTTCGGAGTAACTGAAATTGCTCAAATTTCACAAATTGTCAGAACGTCTAGAAATTGTTAGAATTTTATGACTTTCCGAAAATTCCCAACATTCTCATTCCTCATAATTTTTAGAATATTCAACATTCTTGAGATCACCAAAAATTCTTTACATTTCCAAAAAGTCCCAAAATTTCTTGAATTATCAAAATGTCTGAAAATTTCTTGGATCCTCAAATTTCCAAAAAGTTCAAGATTGTCGAAATCTCTGGAGAGTTTGAAATTATCGAAATTTCCAAAAATTTCCTAATCCTTAAGATTATCGAAATTTTCAAGAATCGTTAGAAAACTACGATTTTAAGTATTTCCTGGAACTCTTATAATTCTTAAAACTTTCTGAAATGCCCCAAATTCGTCCAATTTCGAAAATCCTGAAAATCTTCGGAATTTCTAAAAATTTTTCACATTATCAAAACATCTGATATGTAATTTAAAAAAATTTTCAAAATTTTTAATATCACCAGAAGTTCATAGAATTACCCAGAATCCCCGAAATTTCTTCCATTCTCGAATTTTTTTTAGATTTCAAGATTTTCAAAATGTATGATAATTTCGGAATTCTAAAAATTGTCGACATTTTTAAGGATTGTTAACTATTTTACAATCTGTAGTTAATTCGAAAACCCTCCAAATTTTCAAAAATTTATAAAATTACCAAAATTCGGAAAATTCGGAAAATTCCGAGAATTTTCGGAATTCCTAAAATCGTCCAAAATCAAAATAAATGAAATCTTCTATTCGGAGACATAAAAAACAAGTTTTTCTACACACAACACTTCCAGTTGCTATTTATTTTTAATAATTCCATTAATTTTCTGAATAAAACCTCTGCAAAATTCTCACTGAGAACATTTTGTTTCATTTTGACTTCATGAAGTCGACCCTGAAAGTATGCATACGCATGCATCACCTGTCACAAAAAAATGGAAGATGTAATTTCCATCTTCCGCGTCTACAAAAGAAGAAATGAAATTTTCTTGCATGAGTTACTTTTTCCTCATAGAAACGTTTTTTCGAATAGTAATTACATCTTTGGAATACTGCAAAAAACACTGGCCAGATATACATTGTACACCGAAGGAGAAGATACCAATCACAGACGACCAGTTTTTCTTACTCACAATCAGCTGCATTTTTGATTCATGATTTATTTGCAAAACTTACTACAAGTCATTTTGTCATGCAACATTTTCATTGCAAAACGATTTTTAATTCGATATCGTATACACGAAAAATGCGGTGATGCATCAAAAGTGAAATAAACAGAGAATTGAAAAATACAAGTTTTTATTTAATTTGTCATAGTTACTACTAGAAATAAATAGTTGTGGATCAACTATTATTATTCCTTCCATTCGTAATATAAATCCTACTAATAATCATGTAATTTCCGTTGTAATTTTCCTCCCACCAATAATTCACGCAACAGTTTGAAACGTCACGAATTTTCCGAGATCGATACATTTTCATGTTCTTACGAATGTCGAGCAAACACGAAACAATCCCATCTCGTCGAGAAAACTTATCACCAATTCCGCTCAAGCCTGATATTTTTCTCTGTTGTGTCTGTAGTTGACTATGTTGACCGATTTATCGAGCAAGTGGATTCCACGGCCCTCACTCGAGAGCAGAAACGGGAAGAAAGCACCTTTTCACCGTAAATCTCGGGGAAAATCTGCTCCGTTTTATCTGGGCTAAAGATGCGCCGAGATTGTAGACTCGGGGAAATTAAACGTAAATATCTTCATCTCTGTCAACGGTTTATTGGAACTTTACGGAAAATGGTGTACACAATTTTACAGAGTTAGTAACAACACTTGAGGGTGCTTTGTTAGTTGATTATTCTGTATTTAGAGATAGGGAAATGTAAGTGGGAAACGGATAACTTACAGATTGTAGAAGGTTTATTTTTTTGGGAGTGGGATGGAAAAATGAGCTTTATGGGCACTTTAAGACGTTTGCAATATTATAAAAAATTGAGTGTTCGTATTTTTCGTTTTATTTTTTGGTCGATTTGGTGGGATTTTAGGGAATTAAACGTAACTGATGGAAATTAGTAAATATAATTCTAATAAAATTCGAATTTCCATAAAAGATCCAAAAATCTCATTTCTGAGGAAAATTGCATATTTATGGTCTCAAATTTCTGATTAAATTTCACATCTTCCAAAATTTAATATTCCTCAAACGTTCGAAACTTCGCGTATTAGAAAATTTGATAAAAATTCGCCTAAAATCGCGAATTATGAGAAGCTCGAAAAATTGGTATTACTCCACATGATTCAGTTTGATGATGTAAATTTTGAAAATGTACAACATTTAGTCTATATAATTCCTGCGAATTTCGTAAAATGGCAAGAAAAAATCGTCTTGGAATTCCATTGAAAATCTATGGTTTCTCGTTATATAATGATGTCTTTAGATCGTCGCGTAAATATTGACAACAATATCGAGAGGATGTATTTTCGGAAATATGGTTAAACATATTCAATGTAACTTAATCATCCAAATTAATATGGAATAGTAAAACTCTCTCAATCTTGACTCCCAATTAAACATGCACAAACCAAAGTGAACCAAATGCTTACGAAATATCACAAGTTGCTCAAATAAAAATTCGAAAACCGGAAATGTTTACCTTGGTGACGTTCGAAGTTGTCGTAATTTATAGAGATTGAAGTAGCGGGAGTTGTTGGAGTGGAAGTGATTCAATTTTTGATAGACGCGGCGTCGGAAATAACGAGGAAGTTGGGAGATAAACGAGTGAAGGAAAGGGGCTGTTTACGACGATCGAAACTCCGAAGTATAAATGTGTCTTCAAATATTGTCAAAAATATTCCGGTCCCTCATAGTTTCCTTGACCAAATTTCACTAGGGTTTTAAAAGGTAACCTCAAATACTAATTTTGTGGGAAATTCGGAAAGTCTTATTGCTTTCTCTCTCTCACCAAACGACTGCTCCTGTGAGAGAGAAAAGGACACTTGCGTAACTCCCCATCCTTGTCACATGAGATTTTAACTCAACTTGACTTCGCAATATCAATCAAATCTCACATTCCAGACGACAAAAATGCTTTCTGACCGCGAACCTGTAAAATTCTTTCATTATTTTCCAAATTTTATGGGGAGTTCGGAAATTCCTGTTGGTCTCTCTCTCTCACCAAATGACTGCTGCCGTGAGAGAGACAAGGACACTTGCGGAACTCTCCATCCCTAGTCTCATTAGATTTCAACTCAACTTGACTTTGCAATATCAATCAAATCTCGTATTCCAGACCACAAAAATACTTCATAACCTCGAACCTGTAAAATTCTTCAATCATTTTAGAAAGTAAATCTATAAACTAGGAACAGGCAAGGTCTTGAATATTCAAAGAACCGGCTGTGGTGAAAAATTCGAACTCGAAACCACTGGTTAATAATTAAACACAAGTCAAAAAATAATTAAGGAAAACTCGAAAATGTACTTTCACTTCCATCATTATCCTTCAATTTCTCCAACTTGATCATTAGTCAATCATTCAACGATTCGTTAAGCGTTTGTACCGTCATGATTTAAGATGCTCCGATGATGATACAAAAATGAGTCATTTTAATCATTTATGGACCAATTCCTTGTAATATTTCACCTAAACAGTCATTTGTGTCGCGTTAAAAAATCGCCAACTATAGAGATTGTGCAACTGTGTACTGGGTCAGGGTCCGAACGGATAACTTTAGGAAAATCGACAAACTTGAAAATCTAGTCTTTTCAGAAATTTTCGAAAGTATCTCGGATCTCGTTCATTGTCCTTATGCGATTATGGAAATGGCCGATAGTGCGCCTTGTAAGGCGGAAAATGCGTTAAAATTCAGGACGTTCCGAAGTGCGACTTGCACGATGATCTGCATGTTTTATTGTTGATTCTATGTGATTAGAGGTTTTTTGTGCGATTCGTTCCATGACTATCGGTTTACGCGATTTCCGGTTGCATGAGATGTTTTTTACTGGCGTGGTGGAGACTTTTAAACGTTTTTCATGCATTATGTTTATTTTGTGTCCGAGGATTATTGGCGGAGGTTTTTGGACGTGGGAACTATGGACTTGATCGAGTTAAGTGTGGAATTCGGAGAAGTTGACAGTTTTTGGAATGTAATACTTTATATAGGAAGTTATGGGGGGGGGGGGGGGTAACTGGAAAATGTTCATGAGTGAGGGAATGCAATTTGTAGAAGATGTTAGAAGGTTTTGAAAATTGTAATATTTTTCAGTACAGGACGATATGTTGAAATTAGGCAAATTTGCGGGGGCATTGACATTTCCGAAAATTCTAATATTTTAAAATGTTTGAATATTTAATATTTTTGAATTTTCACATGTTTGGAATGTTTTGTGATAATTGAAATTTGATCGTTTTCTGTGACTGTTAAATTTTTTGAAATCCTTGGATTTCCAAAATGTTCCAAAATATTAATATTTTTAAAAACTTCAAAATTTCCGAAGTTCTCAAAATTGTCGGAGATTAGAAACTTATCGACAATTCCGAAAGTTTCGAATATCTTAGGATCGTCAAAATATTTGAAATATTCGGAACTTCCAAAGTTCTCGAAATTTCCGAAATTTGCAAGTTTAGTGAAATTTACTCATTTCCCAAGTTCCTCAGACATACTGGAATTTTTCAACGTCCCAGACTTATTCGTAATTACAGAAATAGACGGAATTAAATTCCATAATTAACAAAATTTCTAATTTCTTAGAATTTGGTAAAATTTTCAGGATCTCTAAAATGAATATGATTCTGAAAATTGTAAAAATTTGAAAATAATCACAGTTTTGAAAAGTCTTGTGACTGGAAAAAATTTCATTATTTCCGTAATTCTCTGAATTTCAAAAAATTATTGTTATCTTCAATTTTCGAAACTTTCAAAATTGTTGAATTTTCCAAGTTTCTCCAAATTTTCGAAATCTCAAATTTTCTCCAGACTTGAAAAAAATTGTTTCAATCCTCGAAATCCTCGGGATTTGCAAAAATTTCAAAATTAATACAATTTTAAAAATTCTCGTAATTTTCAAGAATTTTCAAAATTTTTGAATTTTTCTCAATTCCTTGAATCCGTGATATATTTCAATTTCCATAATATTCAAAATTCACAAAATTTCGGAAAATCCCGGTGTCATTAAAATTCTCAACATTTCCAAAGTTCTCAAAATCCTTTGAATATTCAAAAAGTCGGAAATTCCTAATTTCCTCAACACTAAAAATTTACAAGTTCTTCGGAGTC
>JAPYZK010001020.1:0-22814 GCA_030522785.1 Platygaster equestris | reverse complement strand
TGCACTCGCTTAAAATATCGCTTCGTTGATTATAAAACTTTGTAATAAGAATATGTGGGAACTGAACATTTACGAATAAATGTTCAGGACGTCACAATAAATATGATAATATTTTTTTTATAGAAATTCGATATTATCAAAAGACTAATATCGGGAGTTTACTGTATTTTAAGCACAATAATCAAGAATTTGACTGTGTTAAAAAGACATTTATTGAGATTCGACTGTATTTAAAGAACACTTATTGAGAGTCTGCTGAATGTGGAGGAAATATGGAAATTTGAAATTTTTGATGTGTTTCGAACTCATGTTTTTTCATCTTATATTTTTTTTCTTTTTTAGCGACGGACGAAATCCGTCTTGATTTCGTAATAATGTGTTTGTTGAACATGTGAACTGTTCAGAATTGTATGAAATTTCGTCACTTTCGGTGTATTGATCATACTTTTTAGCGATTTTTGATCATTTGTATCTTTTTTTGCAAACTACATGATTTTTAAGAATTCTTAAAGTTTTCAGAGATTCTGAATTCGAGAGTTCTGTAAGTTTTCAAAGACTGTTGGACTTGAGTTGTTTAATGTTTCATTCATGGATGAATAAAAATCGCTGAAATTTTGGAGGTCTTCTATAGTCGTCTATTTTTCAAACGATTCTTGTAAGTAGATGAGCCTGGAGATATTAGAATTGGCAGATTTGAGGGTCACGAATTCAAAATTTTCGAACTTAAAAATTTTTAAACTCGTCGATTATTTGCTTCAGTAATTTCTGTGTTCCTACAAAAAATGCATCAGTTCTGTATTTCGAATAATAATATTCTTATAAACAATTTTAACATTGTTTCCATAGAAAGAATATTTCATTGGCAAAAACGCTCTGCTACGCCAAAAAGAACAAGGAATCACCAAACGATTAGTTATGTTTGTACTGAACAACTTCGACGCTGACAAATTTATCTGGCCTTGGGGCGGCGAGCCACTTTATCGAAACGGAGAATTCGTTGGCACCGTTACGTCTGCTGGGTAAATTTACGATTTCGGGACTTCCCGAATAATCGCCATTCTTTGATTTCCGAAGGAATTCTAATGATACATAAACATCCTACTACTTCGTAAATTTGTATCTTCAAAGGTATGGCTTTTGTCTGCAAAACTTGATATGTCTCGGCTATATCAGTCAACCAAAATCACAAAAGTCCAAAGAACCAAAAATAGTGACGAACGAGTACATCATGGACCCTGCAGCGCTGTATGAAATCGATATCGCTGGAAGCAGATTCCCAGCGAGACCCCATATTCACCCATTACCAATAGAGAAACTCAACAAACTCGATAAAAAGTACACACCAACACCTGTCTCGTTCCAAAAACATGAAGTTCCTTGTAAATGATATTGAAGGAATCATTCGTAATAAAAATGACTGTCGATTGATATTGAATCTTACTGTATTAATTTTTTTCCCTAAAGATACCAAGGGAGAAATAAAAATCATTTGTCATTGTAAACGAAAGAATTCGCAGGTCGACCTTTCACTTTAAGGCCACTTACAGTGAATACTGAACCAGAGAGTGGGTACTGCTCTTTTTGCGATGAGCTCAGTCCGTGAGATGACGTGGTCACGTATAACGTTTCCAATCCAAAACCACCAAAAGCGGCACTTGTGATTTTTTCAGCTGGCAGTTCTATCGAAGTTATTAGCTTTTTCTCCTTCGTGTCAACATGGATCACCTTTTCAGAAAGAATTTTCGTGTATTTGTTATGAACAAATTTTTTTTTGCGGTGAACCAGATTATGAAATTTTGATTTCAAAGTTCGTAACGTCAGATGTTCTTGAAAAATTCAAGTATTTTGGTTCGGAAGATGGATTTTCTAGAAATTTGAGTATCTGTTGAATCTTCATTCAAATCAGTAGAAATGGACATTAATTTTTCGACAGTTTGGATACATATGTCAAGAACTGTATGATTGTGAGATTTTTAATGTAAACGAAATTTTAGGATTCAGTGATTTCGATGTAATTCTTGAAAATGTTGGGAATTTCGAAAATTCTCGGAAGTATTAGAATTTCAAGAATTTTGTGAAGTTGAATGAAATAGTCCGATGTTTCCAAAAGATCGATGTTTATTTTTTCAATCTTTGAAAAAATTCTGAAGTTAATGAAAATTCTACAGACAGAAAATTCCAAGAAAATTTTCGAAAATGTTGGAAATTTCGGAAATTTTTGAGAGTCGAGTGGAGGAGTTCAATATTCTCAGAAGAAAAAGATATGAATCTTTTTCACCTTTGAACAAATTTTGAAAAAAGTAAATTCCGATGAAAACATCGAAAATGTTGTGAATTTCGGAAATTATCGTACATTTTGGACATTTCTGAAATTTTCGAGAGTCGAGTAGAGGAATTCAATATTCTCAAAAGAAAAAGATATGAATCTTACATTTCGAAAATTATCGTAAATTCCGGAAATTTCTGAAATTCTCGAAAATCAAGCAAAGCAGTCCAATATTCCCGAAATATGTGAAAAATCGTCAAAAATTGGAATGAATTCGAAAACTTGATCATTTTTACGGTCAATTCAGCGTTTCCTTGACTATAATTTTGATCACTTGTATGATGTCCAAGGACGCAAAAATTTATCTTCAAATTTTAAAACAACTTAAATACTAATATTTTACACTTTATGCGCATTTAAAGTGTACTTGGGATATATTCAATAAATGAAATGAAAATGAAATACTACTAACTTTTTTCCCATCGAAAATAGCGACCCACAAATCATCGTTGGTGTCGATAGTCATTCCATCAGGAACCCCTTCAGTTACGTTATTCAACGCCAGATCGAAAACTACATCTTTGTTTTCTGTAAAGTGAGACATTCCGAATTTACATGAACTGTACAAAATAATGGATGAACGGTTTCGATGTGTAATTATTTACTTATTTCTCCCAAAACTGCGTTGAAGTCGTAGGAAACAATTTGACGAGTTGGGCTGTCTATGTAGTACATTTTGTCGTCTTGCGAGGACCAAGCAATACCATTACTGATGCTCACGGGGGAAAGGACTTTTTTTGGAATAAGATTTTGGTCGATAGTGTACAAGGAGCCTCGATCAGGTGCGACTTTTCCGTCAACTTCATTTCCCATCGTACCTGCAAGTAACCATCATGATGATTATTGTACATCGAGATGAAAAAATGACTCTAAAATCAATGCTGTGAATCGGAAAAATTACCGATCCATAATCTACCAGTGGAATCAACTTTTCCATCATTACACCTCGTGTCATTACGATCAGTGTCAATTTTAGCAAGTTCTTTGACTGTCGGATCAGTAGTGTTCGAATTTCCATCCCAAGTAACTAAAACTATGTCTGTCCCAGAGCACGCTACAAATTTATCATTACTTCCAGCGACAGGTACGACAGCCCCAACAGGACCATTTTCTAAAAAAAAAAAAAAATACACTAACTTATGATTCCCGAAACGCAAAAATATCTTCTGAAAATGAATTTTCATAACCGTAATTATCGAAAAACTTATCCTCAAAAAATGATTTCAATCATTAATTATCTTAATTAATTATTTAATAAATTAATTAATTTGTAATTGTCTAAAAACCTACCTATCATAAGGTAAAAATTGCATTGTTTCTCTAACTTCCGAAGAATTGATATAAAATAAGAGATTTCAATGAAATTACCGTCATTAGAATTTTATTCAAAATGTGACAAACTAAATGATCATAGAGCTTGGAAGCTTGAAAACGTTACTTATTACAGCAGAATTGATCTGTTTCGTAACAGTGTTGTAGCTCTGAATTTTTTGTCCGTACAAATCAACGAAATAAAGTTTTTGATCCTTTTCATCCCAATGGGGGCCTTCGCCATGTTCAACTGGCTCTGTTGTTGGTTTGACGAGAATTTCCTGCCCATCGCTGAAAAATTCCGAAACAATTTTACCGCGCGAAAATTGCGCAAGGCATTATTTCACAGTTGGATTCAAAGTTACGCCGAGTGGAATGAGGATATCATTCTTCATGGATTAATGATCTCGAACGGAACGAAGTGTTTAGTGGGAGAACGCCGGACGCCAATAAACAAATGATTCAACACTACCGTTGCGAGCGCAATAAAGTCTTTGCAAAAAAAATTTATATCGATTTTGTTTGTTCAAAAGTTGGATTTAGTGATAAAATTAAAGAATATCATAGATTTTTTGTTTTTTTGTCGCTAAATTTTGTATAATCATCGATTAAATATTGCAGTTTTGAAGCCAATCGTGAAACGCGACGTGTTGGTGTGACGTCACTGGCCCGCATCATAACCGTCATAATACAGGCTAGTGACGTCACACCAAAATAGAATTTGTCCATTGTGGACCGAAAAGAAGTTTATAAATCAATTTATTTGTCTCATTCGTCGCGTTATCCATCGTATCGTCGATTTACTGCACTGTTTTCATCTATTTTTTGACATTTCGACGTTTTACCCAAGCTAGTGACGTCATGGCAAGATGGCGGCCATCTCGGAGCTTTTTGAATAATACCTTTTTTCAGTTTCGATTTTTGGAGGCAAAATTAGTTTTCAATCGCTCAAAATATTTTTCTGCGTGTTTTTTCGACCTCTAGATAAATTTAAGCTACTTTCGAGGCAAGTTCATTTTTCATGCAGACTCTTCATTCTTCGGATTTATTACTATTTTGCTCTTTCGTTAATGGGACGAAGAACTAAATTTTTCAAAATGTTCGAACGATAATTTATTTTTCATACATAGTGCATCTTTTCTAAATTTCAACCATTTCGTCTTTCACTGGTTTTGAAGTTCGAATTTCAATTGATTTAATTAAGTCAAGTTGAGTTAATTTTCATTAATTAATTTAATGAATGTTAATTTTCGTTAATTTAATTAAGTTAATTTTCATTAAGATAGTTTTTTGGAAAAAAACTTCGTAAATACGAATAGAGATTGTGGAAATTTGGTTTGTGAATTATTTTTGGTAATCGTGACTTTTTGAATGACAGTTTTTACTGTTTTTTTTTCTTTTTTACTTACCTCGTCAAAAACACCGCACCAAAAAAAATCAAGGCTAAATCCAGTCGCGTTCTCATTCCGTACGATATCGAATTTGCAATGACTTTTGAAATGTATCGACCGCTATCGCGAACGAGAAAATACAGACTGAGATCGAACGGCTGTCGTCAGCCGATTAGAATGTTTCCCCTCTCTTAACTCGCTAGTTATGCAAATAGGTTTTAATGAACCACTTCACTCGCTAATGAACGCAAACATTGTAGACAAAGGAAGGCATGCATTTTAAATGATTCCCAAAAATCTAGCAAACTGAATATGAATTGATAATTTCCTTCGTAACTTGACAAGTTAACAATATTCTTAATATTCCTCCGTTGTGAGCCATACATTCGATAGCATAAAAATTTCATTTTTGTCATAAAAAAAAAAAAAAAATGATGAACGACAGAGTTTAGCAACTTAACTGCTTTTTTAAATATAACACAAGATAATCAGCAAATTCCCGACTCATACGACACAAGTTCACTCATAGCGAAATTTTTTTTACAGTTGATAAAACACGCATTTTTCTTTACAGAAAATTGCAATAATTGGTCATTACCGTGAAATTGACGACCTCGCATGGAACAAAAACGTTTCCTGTCATTGCTTTGTGAAATCTAACTACTTTCTACGTTCAATATTAAAATAATCATACATTTCAGCGACAAATGATAATTTTAGTTAAAATTCTAAGTAATAAATAATAATAATAATTATTAAAAAATAATAACTATAATCATTATTATTATATAATAATATTATGAAATAATAATAACTATTATAAATAACAATTATTATTATCAAATGATAATTATTATAATTTCAGTTGAAATTTCGTTTCCAAAAAACACTACCATTCAAAAAAACAATACAGAAAAAAATTGGGACGGAAAATATGGCTTCCCACGTAAAACGGTAATAATTTATTATTTCTCAAAACATGTACTTAGAATAATTTGTATCGTGTAACTTTCTGTATCACAGTTATCGACAAAATTATACAAAATATTTCAAAAACAAATGCATCAGTCACAACGTATCGTTTTCCGAGTGTCTATACTCGTAAAATGACGAAAAAACGAAAGATCGTGGGTTCTTCGAAACCGTTTATAAAATCTTGGTGTATATAAATAATTTACAATTTCCGCAAATAAAATACTCTCTTTACAAAACCGTGAAACCACTTCCCTGGCACTGTTTTTTCGCGACGTTGAATACCGCCAGCAAATAATTGCGCGAATCGGGGCTTACGTAAAACAACAAGGTGTTGTCGGGATGGGGCGCGACGGATTCTTGAGCGTCCGACTGCGCATCGCTATTCGTCGATATGCTCGTCAGCCCGGTGCTGCTCGTTCGCAAAAATTCTGCGACCCTCGCTCTCATTTCTTGATCCATCTACACAAAAAAATATTTTACTAAAAATATGGAAATATAATCTAAAAAAACCTTTGTTGAAATTATGATACTTCATAACCAAGTTTTTTCATGTCTCAAGTCCTTGGTTTGAGTGTAGCTGAGTTCGTAAATATTTTTAGTCCCATTCCAAATTAAAGGCGCAACAATGCAGATGAAATTTGAACGTTGTCAACGAAATATTAATTGCCTGCAACTCACCTCATTTTGCTGAGAGGGTGACATGTTTCGAGTGTGCTGGGGCTCATTTGAAGGACAGTAAAGACGCAACAACGTCGATTCCGACGGATGACCAACGCCAGTAAGATCCTTGAAACATAAAACAAGTATAAATATAACAATAAAAATGATAATTTTAACTATAATTAATAATTATCAAGTCCCTAGTGATTCTAGTTTTTATAAGAACCTTATAGAAGTTTTTGGAGGCAACTGCGACCTTTGCATCAGAAATCCGATAGTGAATTTTCTTGTTCATCAAATCTACGTCAATCTGAATGCTTATTTTCAATATTAATTGAAGAATTTTCAAATCCTATAAAATCATGTGTTTTTACGTTTTGTAATTGCTAAAAAACGTTACAAATATGATTTTCTATTCCCTTGTATAATAAAAACGTATCAAATATTTCTATAAGAGAAGTTCCTTATATGAGGAAAGTTTTTTTCATAAAAATATGAAACTTTTTATAAAAATAAAGGTTTTAAAAGAAAATTTGGAGGCTTCAATTGTTTTTATAACAAAACAGATGAATTGTATGCAAATTTTGACAGATTTTATAACAAAAAATTTTTGTATAAAGTTTTCATAAAATCACTTTATAAAAACCGAAAATTTCATATAACTTTTATAAAATCGACCTTATAAAAAAACGCATTTTCATAAATAATTCATGGATTTTATAAAAATTTCGCCTATTTTTATAAAAACTACAATCACTAAGGGTAAGATCTGAAAACTATCCATAACTCAAATAACATAAAAACATGGAACAGGCAATATTTCCGAAAAAAATAAAAAAATAAAAATTGTTATTTAATATTGACGTAGATAACACATTTCCAAGTAAGCTGATCATCCTTAAAAAAATGGATACCAAACAACAAAAATGAACCTGTTGAAAATGTTCCAACCAAACAAAAGTTTCTCAAAATTTCAGAAATTCATAACATTTTTAAAATTTCAAGATTTACGAAAATTGTTTAAATCTCCAAAATTTCTAAAATTTTTGGAATTCTGAAAATTATCGTCAAAATACTAAAAACTTTCGACATTGTGGGGGGGGGGGGTTCTATCTTGCAAAAATTTGATTTTTTGTCCCATTCCAATAATGTTGAATGAAGAATGGAAGTGATTGAATTCAACTCCACTCCATGAATCAAATTCGTGACTTTTCAAAGTTGAAACCGTGTATCATCATTTTGGCTACCTTGAGAGCAAAGATTTTCTCAACGCTGTCTTCGGCTACATTAACCAGCAATAAAGCCTGCCTCGTGAGCACCAAAGTCACGGGGCGATTGCTGCCCTCGAGAACGACGTGGTCGGCGTTGGCCACGTGCAAAATGCTGTCGCGACTGTTGACGAGCATCGGCATCAACCGCCACGCGTACCTCAATGACACGGTGTTGGCACCCACGGAGTACTGCATCACCGGCCTCTGACGAGGCTGCGCAAAAGAAACATGTTAATCGTACATTTCAATTCCAGTTTTTGTTCATTTAGAGTTCGTTTATAAAACATCGATTTTTACAAGATAACCCTGCAAAATTTGGATGAATAATAATTGTATATGATGGAATTAATTTTTTTTTTTATTTACCCATTCATTTTTGGCAATATGTTTTTTGCGAAAAAAAAAATCTTTTTAATTAAATTTGAAAAAAGTTATCGAGATTTGATGAAGATAATAAGATTTAATTGAAAATCTTTTTTTCTCGCAAGAAACATTCAATTGCCAAAAATTGAATGGGTAAATCGAAAAAAAAAATCAATTTATCATAAAAATTATTATCAATCCATTGACAATCCATTCCATCGATCGCAAAATAATTTTCTACCCTACAAGGTGACTATAAATTTTTTTAAAGATTTGGAATCTTTACGAGGCATCTACAAATTTGTACGAAAGTTTTTGTATCGATGAGTTTTTGTTC
Source organism: Platygaster equestris (assembly GCA_030522785.1). Classification (NCBI taxonomy): domain Eukaryota; kingdom Metazoa; phylum Arthropoda; class Insecta; order Hymenoptera; family Platygastridae; genus Platygaster; species Platygaster equestris. The sequence continues at coordinate 14,180 of JAPYZK010001020.1, read as the reverse complement.
ATTTAGAGTTCATTCACAAAACATCGATTATCACAAGATAACCCTGCAAAATTTGGATAAATAATAATTTTATATGATAGAATTAATTTTTTTTCCGATGTACCCATCCAATTTTTGGCAATTAAATGTTTTTTGCGACAAATCAAATCCTTGTGATTAAATTTGAAAAAAGTTAAAAAGATTCAATTAAAATAATAAAAGATTTAATCAAAAATCATTTTGATTAAATCTTTTTTCTCGCAAAAAACATTCAACTGCCAAAAATTGAACGGGTAAATCGAAAAGAAATTAATTCCATCATAAAAATTATCATCAACCCATTGACAATCCATTCCATCAATTGTAAAATAATTTTCTACTCTACAAGGTGATTTTATAAAATTTTTCATAGATTTGGAATCTTCACGAGGCGTCTACAAATTTGTACGAAAAACTTCATCAGGATTCGGAAACTGTTCAAGTCCCTCGAATATAAGAATTAATGTAATTTGCACATCAAAATCAGAACATTTTTACGAGTTTGATATTAAAAGTTGTGACAATCTTTGGCGCCATTATAACGCACCGAAGGCAAAGAATTCCAGCCGACGCCCTGCAACAAGCCCTGGCCAGTAAGGGCGACAAGTTCCGCAGCGCCGCTCAAAGGTTTCGTAACGACCCCGACCAATCCAAGGCCAACTCCAGTGACGAGGCCTTTGGTAGTCGATTCTCCAGACCAAACTTGCTGTAATGGATGGTGCGCCAAACCCGCTACAGCCGCTGTTGAATGAGAATAAATTTCAAAATAAGAAAATATTTGAAATAAGAAGAATAAAGGAAGAAAATATTTAAATTTCATTTAAAATAAGAAATACATTTTTATATTTTCATCATCACCTCGAAATTAAATAAATAAAGATCCTTCAAGTACTCACCGAAGTAAATATTAAAACATGGCAGAACTGTTTTTCAGTTACAGAAAAGTTACAAACAAAAAATAGTAAAAGAAATCAACAATACATTAATTTTTTCAAATAAGTTATTCAGAAAACAATTTTTTTTTTTACCGAGAAGACTCATGCCGAGACCAGTAAGTCCTTGATAAAATCCTTGAGCGACCCCTTGCGGCCGAATCCTTCGAAATTCTTCCTGTCGTTGAAGATGCTCGGCGTCCAAAGTCAATCTGTCCAAATTTCGCGCGACGCTCGATGCCAATTTCGTAACAGAATTGACAGTCCCTTAAAAATCATCATCCGTTTAATAGTATACTGTGCGACTAGTAAGAGAGAGGAGATTCCTCGAGCGTGGAGATTGCCTCACGAGCGTAGCGAGTGTGGCAACACGCGAGTGGAATAGATAGAAAGATAGAAAGTGTAAATAGCTATAGTTCGTTAAGATGAGCGTGGGCGAACAGCTTATTCGCCCACTAGTGGGCGAACGAGTTCATCACTCGCATGTCATCGTCAACAATCAGGTAATCTATTATTTCGTCCACTCTCAGCAGGGCCACGAAATTACATATTTCTCGCGGGCGTTGAATAAATAACTTTCCACAAGTACGTGCTAGAGTGAACATTTTTTTCAACGCAGACGGTTAAAAAAATGGTTACATCGTAAGTATTCACGATTGAAGAAATGATGGAATTTTTCGTCGCGAGGGCAAAAAGTATGACCGTAAAAATTGAGAGTAACCTGCTGTAACATGCTTCATGAGACTCGCGGATCCATGAGTGATTCCGCAAATGAATCCCCACGGACCCTGTAATAATCCTTGAAAAGGCATCGAGACAAAATCCTTGAGTCCGGAACCAAGCGCCTGTGCCAAGCCTCCGGGTGATCCAATTATTTCTAAAGAACCTACGACCCATCCTGAAAATAAAAACAATTCGCACATCATTTTTCCATGTGTAAACCTAAACTCTCCAAAAATCCCAGTTTTTCCAGAAATGCTCAGTCGCGAAAACCGAAAAATAACTCACCAGCCCCGAAAATGGCGCCGGACAAATAATGCATGATGACCGCGTTTCCGAATCTATACGGAGTCGTCAGAAGATTCTTTTTCTCGAAAGTGCCGAAATAAAGCGGCGAATGGTCCAAGGCCAAATAAAGCCGGACGGAAGTGTGGACGCTGAGGAGAATGGATATCGGCTCGATGCAAAAGCTGTGTAATCTCCAGGGTCGCCCGAGAATCCCGGCGTCGATCATCACGGAATCCGGGATGTGCACGTTGCAGGAGGACAAGGGGACGAGGAGGGCTTTGCTTTTGAGCTCGGTCGACGTCGCGAAGCAAGGCGGTGTCATCGAAGTCGCGTACTCCAGCAACTGCGTTATGTACGTGTCCTCGATGTACGCGCTTATCGGGGCGACTTTCAAGCGCATTTCTTGCCATGCTGCAATAAATTGATTGATTGATCCCAAGTTGATGCAAAAGAAGTCGGGGGAAAGTATGCCTACTTAAAAATTTGTTAATTTTGTTATCTATAAATGAAACGATTCATAAAAATAAAAAAAAGTTTATAAAAATCTAAGAATCGCACAATTTCTGAATTCGAAGTTCTTATTCAAAAACTTACGTAAACCCCAAAATAAAAATGAAAAATTTACACGTTTTCGTAGCCAAATGTTCAATTTTTTGAATTCTCCGATACAAATCGAATTTTGAAAACAATGTTATCTCTATTATTCGAAAAACGTACAATAATCAAAATTCCGATAAAAAAATCGATTTCCCCACATGAGAATCAAAACCGAAATCGAAAAAAAAGTACAACCAAAACCTCCCAACTCACATCGTTTTTCTCGATCAGTTTCCCAAACCATTTCAACGGCAATCAAAGAAGTCTCCACAATTTTCCCAACGTCCGCCCTAAGGGCCCCATTCACGTAAGAAACCACATCTCTTTTCTCAACCGGAGTTTGGCTGATAAAAACAACAGGAAAATCGAATCCACCTTGGTCGAACATTTGATTATCCAGCTGCAGATCCCCGAAACAAACGGAAACGTTGAGCCGATCGTTTTGTGAATCGACGTTGACGATTGCGTCGGTCAAAGAACAACTCGCGACTTCGATCCTTTGCCCGTTTTCGTTCATGTCCTGCATTATCACGAGGTTAACGCCATGGAAATAAACCATGGCGTATTTTTCCTTCGTCACGTTCGTATCTTCAGATTTTCCGATGATTTTTATTTGGCTATTCGATGTCGCAGACGGCGCCATGTTGCTTTTGGAACTCGTTTTGAACCTTGGAGTTAATACGGTGGAGGAGGTCAATTCCGATATTTCGTCTTGGGCCGAAAAAAATGTCGTCAAGGAAGTTGAACTGCTGGAACTCTGAATATTAGGAAAAATAATTAGGATTTTTATACCGAGTTCGCAAAATTCGCAGTTTTACAATCGAAATTTAAAATTCAACGTAATTTTTTCCTTTCATTTTTTAGAGGAGTATAATTGATATGCAATTATTTTTTTTATTGAAATTGATATTTTTCATTTTTGACTTACAATTTTTTAAACTTCCGATGTTTCAAAAATCGAACATTTTTCAATCACTGATGAAATGAATTCGGTGAAAAATGTAACATATGTGAAATTGTTACTTCATCGGAAAATAGTGGATTCAAATTGACGAATTTTCGAAGTTGAGAAAAAATGTTCAATCTACGAAAATAAATTTACCGGGACGTTTCCAAAGGTCCTATTATCGTTGACGATTTTCGGAAAACGATGATCGTCATCGTCTTCGTCGTCTGATGTTCCCAAAGTTTTTCTCACCAATTTGCTTCTTATATCACGCGCAGAAACTTCAATCTGTAAAATAAAACGAGGGTGAAATTTCCAAGTAGAATAAATTGAATACTGAAAGTGAAATAGAGACACCGAAACAAGGGAAAATCAGAACAATTTTGAATGTATTTCTGAAGGAGAAAAAAGGGTATTATAAAAAATAATTGTAATAAAAATATTTAATATATATATGTATACATATATATTATATTATAATATATATTATAACAAATATATATTACTATATTACATTATAAATATAATATATATTATAATATTTAATATACATATTTAGTATCGATAAATGTTACCTGAGATATGGGACTTATGTTTATGAGCGTTGTGTAGCACTGAGTTCTCATAATCAATTTAACATCGCCGAAATGAGGCAAACGCACATATTGATCCGACAATTTGCTCAGTGACAAATTCACAGCACGTGACCACGAAGTCTGTTTTTTGTCTGAAATAGCAAAATTGAAAGTTCATAATTTTGTATAACGTGACCAGAAACTTTCGAATAGACCTTCACATTTTGCACTGAACGAAAGTACATGATCTGTTCTACAGTGTCTATTCTAACCGATGGATTTTTCATTTTGGTCGTCGTCAGCAGAAACGGCAGAAAAAAGCAAAAATGTCGATGTCGCTGGAAAAGGAGCATCGGGCAATCTGCTGCTCACAGTAGGAACCGAATAATGACAAGTTCCGCCACTTTCTACTCCGCAGATCCAAGAAAAGTGCGAAGAATCCTCAATTACGTCCTCTGCAAATTTAAAATCATCACTTTTTTCAACTGACCCTGATTTTTATCGAAGTAAAAGAATCATTTGTTGTTTGAGATGAAAAATAGTGTATTTTACACGAGTGAAAAATTCGGTCACTTTTTATACAAAAAAAAAAGTAAAAAAAAAATCGAGAATTATAGAAAAAGTCTTCAAAAGCCATCATCGTTGAACACAACATTTCTAGAAATCCCAAAAACCGTTTTCGAAACAAACCTTCGTTTTCGTCTGTTTGCCCGATCAATATTTTGAAGGAACACGTATTTTCGATGAACATTTGTGGATGCGGATCGGAATGGATCATGATGTAAGTCGTGTTTTTGTCTTCTTGGGTCGTTATCACAACGGGAACTGTACTGTAACCATTCTAGAACAAAAATAAAACCAACGTAAAAAGTATAAGTATTCAAAATTTTTGTTCTGGTGGAAGATCGATTCCAAAATTAACTTTCAGTGTATTTGCAATTTTATGAAACAAAAGTTTTTTCAGTGTGACTATATCATACAAAATATTGTGAAATCGATTCTATTTTCTTGATATTCTAGAACTCTTATATTTAATATTCTATCTACCGTAAATTACGTAAATTATACTTGAATTTTACAGTAGTTGTTATACTTACGATCAAAACCTGGAAGTTTTTTGATAATCAAGTGAAGGAAAAAATTGAAAAAACTTACAGGAATGGAAATGCAGCGTCGGGTTATGACCTGATCTACTTTAGCAGGGCACGACCAACGATTTCCCAAACTCAACGAAATGTACAAAGCAGCGGTGTCCGTGACAGGTCCGTATAACGTGTGCCATTGCACAACTGGTACACCCAATCTGAAACCCAAGTTTCGTTTCCTTAATACACGAACATTTAAAAATTACAGAAAATGTGATTATAAAAATGGATTGAAAAAATCACAAATATCACTGGGAAATTCATGAAAATTTCCGACAATTTTGAGAAATACCTGAATTTCTCAAAAGTCCGAACAATCAACAGAATTTTTCAATGTACATCCAAAAACACAGAAATTGACAAAAACGAGTCGAAAAAATTCTTCTTAGTTGCGAAAAATCTCCAGCAAAAGATTTTTTCAAAAATGCTGAAATTCTTTGAGAATTCGAACTTGCGAAGATTTAAATTCCTCAAACCGAACAAATTTTCGACCGATTGAAATTTTAGTTTTAGAAATTTTTTTTTGGAAGTTTCAAAAAAGTCCAACAATTTTCAACAATATTGGAAATTTTGGAGAATTTCAAAAATTCCAAAAACAAAAATAAAAGCAAACCGATTCTTGAAAATCGATAGTAAATTTCGATCAAATTAAAATGTGAAAACGATTTTAATTTGATTTTAGGGAAAAATCCCTAAAACCCTTAAAAATTTCAACAAACTTCAAAAAAAAAAAAAATCTTACTTTGGATCCTCGTTCGGTAGAATGTTGATACTATGAAAAGTAAAATCATTCGGAAAATGTAGATTCGTAGAATCTTCAGGAACAGCTAAAGTAGCGACGTACAATTCTTGATTTGTCATGTTCCCAATGACGAAACTGCTGCTGATCCGTATCAAACGCATGTCTTCTTGCATACTCGAATTTATATTCAAGAAACACACCTTAAAAAAAATAATTTCACAACATGGAGTACACTGTGAGTTTTAAAAATCGGTTCAAAAATGGACATATTTACGATTTGAAGTGAGAACACGCAACATTGAAAAATGTAAAAAAAATGTACGGTTCTGAGGAAACTTCATTTGTTCTCAATTCTTAATTCAACCAGAGAATAAAAGTACTTACACTCGACCCACAATCGACAGAAATCTTCGCGTTTCCTGAGACAGGAATCAACCCTTTGATTTTCGGCATGTAAAAACTTTGACCCCAATCAGGTTTGGCCAATTGAAGAGTCGGCGAAGTGTAATACGTGTCGCCGATTCCGACTCCCAAGTGAAAAGTCGTCTGTGATAATCGTCAACAATTTAAAAAAAATTTTCAAATTTTGTTAAAATATAACAAAATGTTGACAATCGTTTATTCACTCAGCTAGTAGAAAATTAGACTAAATTATGCGCAATATTTATGCGGACCATTTTTTGAAATTTCATTCAAAATGTCATTTTTTTTTTACTATCGATGCAAAAAAAACTTTCAAAATTCGTCGATCGAAAAAGTTAGATAAACTACGATCAAACTACTGAAATTTGAGACAATTTCTTAATTTAGTTTTACTCAGCACTCGTTTTCCCTGGCAAAGAAGATGCAACTTTCAAAGGTTGCAGATTTGTTAAAAATAAAAATAAGTTTTCGCAGCAATTTTACGCGAGCAATAACATACATTATTAGTTTTTTATAATTTTGAGTTAAATCCGAACAAAAAATTATCGAATTCCGCCTCTAAGTGTCATTTTTGATAATTAATTGCTCATATTGATTATGTCATAATTTGATTATTAAAAACGTTGATATATTATTGAATAGCTAAAAATTATCACAATATTATTTATTTCATCGCATTATGATTATATAACATTTGTTACATGGTTTGTTTATATTTTCGATACTTAATAAATTGTCAAGAAAAATAATATATTACAATTTTTTAAGTATCAAAAATGGAAACAAAACTTTATATAGATGTTATGTATCATGATTCAAAAATATCATTTTTGAATTTTTTTTTGGTTTTTTTTTTTTTTATAAAACATTACCTGAAATTAAATAATAGTATATCATGTTCCAAAGGGAAAAAGTTTTATCGGACGAATGCGAATTGATTTTCCGAGGCGAGGCCGAGGAATATAATTGTATGAGTCCAAAACAACTTTTTGCCCTTTGGCACATACGATACTTTGTACACCGAAGGCAATAGAAAGGTTTTTCGGGCCCGAGCAGGCCAATAAAAGACCGTTTATTGCACTGAGGTGTATAAAATAATAAAAACCAGTGATTTATAGCGCGAAAATGCCGCAGATACTGTTTTTTATACTCAAGAAATTTGCAACCCAACGAAAACCTTTGAAGGTTGTCGTTGGGTTGCATCCACTTTGTCAGGGTTGTTGTCGATATAAATAAAAGATCGAATTATTGTTCCTCACTTCTAATTTTGGAGGTGTCACAATTCCATAATGAGGAATCTGACAGAGTTCTATGTCATCTGCCACGACGGAAACGTAGCAACCCAAAGAATTAAGAATGAAACACCATGGCTGAAGCTCCAAAAGCAACGTACTAGACGCTAATCCTGCGTCACGATATTGTACCTATAATTAAACACATTTGTCATAGATTCCAAATTGACAAAAAATACAAATTTACAAAAAATACAAAATTACATAAAATATTCGGAAATCCGTTATTTTTCCGAAAATTTTCAGAGTGAAACGAAATGTTCACAAAAAGTTTCTGAAATTACAAAATGTTCAAAATCTCTGAAAGTCTCGAAAATTCGAATTAGTTTTGTTCGATTCCATAAGTTGAGAAAAATTAACTATGGTTTGAAAAGTTTTTCAAACTTGTTCCCAGATTCGAAAAATTACAAAAAATAGTAGAGAATCCGTTATTTTTCCCAAAATTTTTAGAGTGAAACGAAATGTTCACAAAAAATTTCTAAAATTACAAAATGTCTAAAAAATGTTCAAAGTCTCTGGAAGTCTCGAAAATTCTAATTAGTTTTGTTAGATTCCTCAAATTGAGAAAAAATTCACCATGGTTGTGAAGCTTATAAAACTTGTTCCCAGATTCGAAAAATGACTAAAAATAGTCGAAAATCCGTTACTTTTTCAGAAATTTTCAAAGTGACACGAAATGTTCACAAAAAATGTCTAAAATTAACAAATGTCTAAAAAATGTTTAAAGTCTCTGAAAGTCTCCGAATGTATAATTAAACACATTTGTCATAAATACAAAATTAGAAAAATAAATTTTTCCCGATTTATTCTATTACATAATTTCTAGAATCTAAAATCTCCGTAAATATTTTGGAATAAAAAAAAAAAAAAAAAAAAAAAAAAATTGTGCAGAACAATTAAAAATCCTCAAAATCTCCGAAATTCAATTTCTCGATAAAACGAACATATTCATCTATTGACGAACTCATTTTTCTTTCAACTTTCATCAGCAATGACGGAAAAATTTACTTGAACGTGAGTTTGAGGCTGTTCAGCAGCGACCCAAACAAAATTTTCATCAGTTTGAAAAGGCCATTTAACTTCGTCTTTCTTCAAAGCGTCAATTTCTTCCAAAATACTGTTAATGTTTTCCTTCTCTGGTCTTTTGAAAAACTTGCGCTGATCGACAGAACTGTATGACAAAGGCACGTACGGATTCGATGCAGAAATTCCAGTCCTGAAATGAAAATCCACTGCTGAATAAAACAATTCTCAATCAGTTAAACTCACGTTGTTAATGTTAGCTCGTGAAAAATAATTCGTCGTGTAACAAGACGAACAAATATATACAACTATACATAAAATCGAATAAAAAAGAATTAAAGTTACTCACTCGAGCTGAAAAGTGAGTTGATGGAAATGTTCAAACGTTCCAGGGCAGTAAAGCTGTTGACGGTCTCCACGACCATTGACGGTTCTGGTAAGTGACGTTTTCAGTGAAGGCGTGTCAATTTGAACTTTGGCGGAAACTGGTAAATGAGACTGGATCATGTACAGAGGACTCAAAACAGCCTGAAAAAGAGAAACGAAACGAATTATTGGAAGGAAAAGGAATTGAAAAATGGATATTCGTTGAATTATATTCGATAACTCACAAGAATTTTCATTCGTCCATCGACAACTTCGGTTATCATTCGCACCCAAATACTTATGAACTGACCTTTTTCTTGCAAAGGCACTGAAATCAGAAAATTCAAGGTATGCATATTTCGCAATATTTGGTGAATTTATTTCTCCAACGCCACGGAAAATTTATTCTTAATTCAAGTCAGTTGAATACAGTGAACTCCCAATATAAGTTTTCTAAGTATTAGTCAACTTCTAAGAAAAGTTTTTGAAATTTTGTGGAAGTTCTTTGAATAGAGTGAACTCTGGATAAAAGTCCTCAGGGTATCGATCGATCAAAATCTGAAATATTTCGAAAGTCTCTAAAATACGTAAAATTTCCGAAACTCTAGAAATTTTTGATTAGTTTTGTTGGATTCCTCAAATTAAGAAAAATTTACAATGGTTCGAGAAGTTTTTGAATTCCACAAAATAATTTTGAAACCCTGAAAATGTACCAAAAATAATACATGAAAAAAAGTTCAAAAATTTCAAATTTGAAAGACAAGTCTCTAGTTTGAAATTTCAAAATTTCAAGCTAGAAATTTCTAATTAGTCTTAGTAGATTTCTCAAATTGAGAAAAATTTACGATGGTTTGAAAGGTCTTTCGAACTTGTTCCCAGATTCGAAAAATTACAAAAGTAGTCAAAAATCCGTCATTTCTCCAAAAATATTCAAACTGAAAGGAAATGTTCACAAAAAGTTTCTAAAATCACAAAATGTCTGAAAAATGTTCAAAGTCTCTGAAGGTCTCGAAAATTCTTCAAAGTAATTTTCAAACCCTGAAAATGTACTAAAAACGATACATGAAAAAAAGCCCAAAAATTTCAAACTTAAAAGATAAGTCTCTAGTTTGAAATTCGAAAATTTCAAGCTAGAAATTTATAATTAGTTTTGTTAGATTTTTCAAACTGAGAAAAATTTACGATGGTTTAAAAAGTTTTTCAAACTGGTTCCCAGATTCAAAAAATTACGAAAAATAGTCGAAAATCCGTTATTTCTCCAAAAATTTTCAAAGTGAAACAAAACGTTTACAGACGTTCCTAAAATAACAAAATGTCTAAAAAATGTTCAAAGTCTCTGAAAATCTCGAAAATTCTTCAAAACAATTTCCAAAACCCCGACAACGTACCAAAAATGATACATAAAAAAAAGCCCAACAATTTCAAACTCAAAAGGAATCCATAAAAATTCCAGTTCCCAAAAATTCAAAATTCCCCGAAAACCCTTCTCTCCATAATGCTCCCTCCACCATCCAGAGAAGTACACAAATATCACTTCCCCGATCATAAATTACAATCCATCATTAAACCACCCACCAATTCATCTCCAAAATTCCAAAAGATCTCACCTTTCACCAACCACGGCTGACTCGACTTCGAATTCGGCTGCAAAGGGATGTCCCCGGTCCAAGAAACGTTACCCGTGCTCAAAAACCTCAGTCTCATCGCCATCTTCGCAAAATCATCGATCACGATCGAAGAAGCTCTGCTCTCCCCGCTGATCGCGAAAACGTCCTTCAAAACCATGGATTTTCCTTTGCCGTCCTCCTCGTACTTCACGAGCTTCATCTCGAAGTTCTCGACGAGCGCGTTGGCGATGAAAAACTGTCCGGAAAACTGTACCAGTTTCTGGGTCGCGGACAACGAGGAAACCTGGACGGAAATCGCGACGTTCCCGAAGTCGACGTTTTGAGAACCGTCCCTGCCGACGGAGAAGGGCTTGCTCCAAACCCAGGAATTTTCCTCGATCGAAATCCTCAGTGTTTTGTTGGTCATGTGGCGCCAAGAGTAGAAGTGGCACTGTCTGCTTCGCAACAAGATGCTGTCATCGGTGCCGCTCTGTCCGAAGCGAATCGGCACGTTGCTGTCGTTGGCGATCACGTAGCGGGTGAGAATGACGCTCTTCTTCGGAGCTTCGTTGAAGAAATTGGCCCAGAGACAGGCGGAGATCGACAGGGTGTGACTGATGGATGGGCTGAATTTCAGGGAGAACGGTTTCGCCGTCATCGAGAAGTCGAGTTTCTCGGATATTGCGAGTTGGATTTTTTCTTCTAGGTTGTCCAGCAACTGAAGTGATTCGAATGGGGGGTTTTAGGTTCTTTAGGAAATCAATGATTCAAGTTTGAAAATGAAAAAAAGGTAGAAAGTTCAGGGGCGGATCCAGGAAAATATTTCGGGGGGTGTTATCAAAACCTTCATGTACATCATATTCATATTTTTTATATTTATTCAATGAGTAATAAGCATTTAAAAGCTGGATAAAATGTCATTTTTTAATTTTTCGGCAGATCTTTTATTAATATTACTGAGTTAACTAGAGTTAATTCTGGATTGAGTAGAATTTATTTCGAAAAATTGTGAACCTCAAACAATTAATCTACTTCAAATTTGAACGTCAATCTGAAAACTTTGAATTTGAACATGAATTTTGAAACTTTTAACTTGAACATCATCTGAACATCGAACTTGAAACTCGAAATGTCCACTTGAAGCTCGAAACTTCGAATTCTAACATCGGATTCTAAATTTGACACTTGAATTCTAAATTCGAAACTTCAAACTTTTAATTTCAACGTTGAACGTTGAATATATAAACCTCTATCATCTAATTTCAACGTTACACTTCGAACATTGAATTTGAACTTCAAACTTTTACTTTGAGCTTCAAACTTCTATTCTTATAACAACAGATCTCTAATTTGAACGTGAAACTTTGAATTCCAACTTCTAATTTGGAGTATAAGCATCAAACTTCATATTTCAACATAAACTTCGGGCTTCGAACTCTGAAATTGAACTCTAAATTTCGAATTGAACGAATTCAAAACACAAAACTTCAAATTCAAACTCTGAACTGTCAACTTCAAACTACAACATTGAATTCGAATTCAAAACTCCTAACTTCAAATTTAAACCTCCAACTTCGAACTCTGAACCTGCAATGTCAACTTAGAACTGTGAACCTCAAACTTCAAATTTGAACATCGTACTAAAAATTTTGAACTTTGGCTTTAAAGTCCTCACTAATGTTCTGACCTACAAACTCCCAATTTCATCACAACTTCAGAATTATAATGTGAACTTTGACCTTTCAAGAGGAGTTTGACCCCCCCCCCTCACACTGGATCCGCTACTGAGGAAATTAAATTGATGTTCCACATTTCCGGACTTACTTCTTGGAGTATCAAAAGTTCGTAGTCCAAAACATGCACGCTCAAATTTCCGCTGACCGCGAAAAGAGTGGAATTGTCGGACCATTTGTTGAACACGAATGAAGCAGATTTGTGCTGGAGGGCCAAGAAGCATTGGACTTCCGGTATCATGCCATTGAGCGTGTACTCGTTCAGTGGCGGGGGCAGTTTTTCGTAAGCGTTGGAATCGATGTGATTGTACAAAGACACGTGGACGATCCCGATGCTGAATGACGCTTGGACGCTCGGGATGATCGCCGGATTGAAGTACGAATCGATCTGGAGACAGGCGACCAGAGCTCGTGTCGCGACGAGGGTTTTCGCGATCGACGGCCCGGAAGGCGCCAGAACTATTCGCCAAACGCAGGCTGCTGCTTGGGACGGAATTTCGTTCGGTAAATCCAAGCGGTAACTGTCGGTTTCCGAGAGGTGAAAGTCGACGTAGCGTTGGAAGGACATCTGGTTTTCGCTCCAGTATTCGACGACGCAGGGGATTCTGCTTTCGTAGATTCCGTCGTTGTTCCAGGTCTGGAAGGAACGTATCGCGATTGAAAATATGGGAGAAAATGTGTGTGCTATGAGACGCACGGTAAAAGGGGAACAGTATGTGCAATTATGGAAGCAGTTAAGCTCGGAATTTTAATTCCGAGAATTTTTGAAATTGTGATCATTTTGGAAATGTAGACAATTTTGAGAATTCCACAAAATGTTGAGTATTATAATTATTTTGAAATTTGTGATAAGATGAGCATTGTAGAAATGTTTGGAATTTGGAAGTTTTGAAAATGTTAGAATTAATGACATTTTGAGAATTTTGAAGAATTCGAAAATTTCAATAATGTCAAACGTTTTTGAGAATTATCAAACTTTCGAGAATTTTGAAAATTATGATTGTTGGAAAATGTCAAAAGTTTTAAGAATCTCGGGGGTTTTGGATTTAAAAAATTTCAGACAATTCTGAGAATTTTCACAATTTTAATAATTTTCGTAAGGTTGATAATTTTGAGAATTACACAAATTTCGAATATTATGATTATTTTGAAATTTGTGATAAGATAAATATTCTAAGAAACTATAGAATTTGGAAGTTTTAAAAATGTTAGAATGAAATTCCGAGAATTTTGAAGATTTCGAAAATTTCGATAATGTCAAACATTTTTGAGAATTCTCAAACTTTCGAGAATTTTGAAAATTATGATCGTTGGAAAATGTCAAAAGTTTTAAGAATCTCAGGAGTTTTATATTTCAAACATTTTAAAAACTTCTGAGAATTTTCACAATCTTGATAATTTCGGTAACGTCGAAAATTTGAAGAATTCCAAAAATTACGAATATTCCAAAATTGAAAAAAACATTCAAAAAATCTCAAATATTTCGTCAATTACGGGAATTCCATAAATAACGAATGTCGAAAATTCTGAAAATTTCTAAAATTCCCAACACACGGAAAATTCTGACAATTTCTGGAAATCGTAAAATTCTGATCATCGCAAAACATCTGAACAAATTTCGACATTCAAAATTGCCAAAAACATGAAATCTCAAAAATTGCTACAAAAATGCTACATTTTTCAAAATCATAATAACTTCAAAAATTTTACCAATTCCGAATGTTCCGTCATAACTGTAAAAAGTACAAGAATCTGATAAATTTCAAACACCAT
>JAPYZK010001018.1:0-20390 GCA_030522785.1 Platygaster equestris | reverse complement strand
ACTTCCCGGAAACCCCAAAAATCCCCCACCACCCCTCCAAAACCCCCTCCCCCCACCGCCCCCAAACCCCCCCCCCCCCCCCCACCCAAACATGAAAAAAAAATCGAAAAACCCCACAAAACTCTCCAAATCCACCCCGACAACCCCTTATCCGGCAACACTGCCCAAAAACAACCCCCGCAACTGCCGTTTTTCAAACAGTAACTCCATGCTGCGCGAGCAACTGCTTCCTCTGCAAAAGACTCGGAGATTCCTCATTAAGCTCCAAATTTCTCACACTTTCCGACCTCGGCGCTTTTAAATTATTCAGAGCTTTCAAGCAATTGTTTGCGGAAATGTCCAAGGACTTGGAGCTCCTCAAGGAAGCGTTCGCGAGTTTCTTGATCGTCTCGGAAATGGGGCACTTGATGAAGTCGACCTTCTCTTTTGTCAAGGGAATTTCTTTTTCTGGCCCGGATTTTTCTTCGGGAGGGTCGATTTTGGCTTTTTCCTCGGTTTTGGGGGATGAGGGATTTTTCCCGTCGATCGAGGAAGGGTCTATGAGGGATTTTGGGGGGGCCTCAACGTAGCCACTTTCGTCGCTGTCGGCTTCCTCGTCGAGGGAGTCGAGGGTGATGAAGTGCTCTTCGCCGTCGATGAGGTCGATTCTCCGGCAAATTCGGTTCGGAAAATTCTCCGTTTCTAAGCGATTCGTTCCTGAAATGAGGAGAAGGGGCTTTTGTTTGAGTCAGTCCATGAGGGCGATTTTGGGAAAATTGGGGGAAGAGTGGGTTTATTTGGATTGAGTGATTTTTTTGTTTTTTTGTTTTTTTGACTCCGGATTGAATTTACTGAAGTTTTTTCCTTTTTGAAATTATTTTTATTTCTTATATATATTTATTACATTTTCTCCAAAAATTTGTTCAGTTCTGGTACTTTTGAAAATATTGATTTCTTTTGAATTTCTTAACCTTTTAATAAGTTCATAATTTCTGAAAATGACTTAATGACTTAATGACTTTTGAAAATTTTCTTTTATTCAAAAATTCCATTTTAATATCATGCAGAATTTGGTTGGATTTTTAATAATTATTATTATTTTTGAAAAATTTGGTTAAATTTTCAGATGCTTTCTAAGATATGAAAATTTTTTGCTGTTTTGTGAATTTTAAAGAGTATTGTTAATTTTTTACGCTTGTTCTATATCGTTCGGGATTTTCATAAAAGTAAGCGAAATTCTGTTAACTATGTTAAATTTTTCATTCTCATCGGAGTATGAGTTTTTTCATAATTTTGTGACCTTTTTTTCGCAACATTCAGAATTTTTCATATTTTTCATATAATTCTTTCAATAACAAATTTCGCTGAACTGAACAATAATTTCAAAAATATCATCGAATTATCAGAACTTCGTGAGTTTTTCTGAGTTTTAAAAATATAAATGCAAATTATAAATATTTCGAAGTTTTCGAATATTTCTCCATAATTTTGAAAAATGTGTATCAAAGCACGCAGATTGATGTTTGATTTTCATTATTTTTCGGAATATAAATTTTTCTCCGAAATTCTGTAGCATTTCAATAATTCTTGAATTTTATGAATTTTTTTTGCAATTTCTTACGCTGCTGGTGGAGGCCTGAGACCAGTGGCCTCACTGTTAATTCGGCCCTGAGTTTCCCAAAATTTAGGCAGTTTTTGATTTTTGAATTCTGGAATTTCTGATCTCGGTATAATGAAGTATCAAAATATTCTAAAATATCAATTTTATTGATCAATTCATCATTTTTCTTCCAGAATTTGTACATTTCGCAACTGATTGAATAATGATTTTTCTTTAAATTTTGTGGAAAAAGTAAGTTTTAGAAGTGACAGAAAATGCGCACTTTTTCCACGACGTTGACAAAAAAATTAATCTTCTCGATTTCATTTATCGAATACTCGAACAAAATTTAAGAATTTCTCTTTGATAAAAAAAATTCTCGTTTCAATCAAATTAATATTACGAAATTCGACTTCCGTACTTCAGTTGACAATATGATAAACTTACGTAATAAAAATGTCACGCGATTGAAAATACAAATTTCAATTTATGCATTGTCGCAATAAACACGAACGAGTTATTACGCGTGAATTACTTTGTGGTCGAACAAATTATAATAATTGCGACCGGATTCATAATTATCATTTGCTAATTTTTTCGAGATTCGTGATTAAGAAAAAAAGCTACAATTTTCCGATTTTCTTAGAAAACAAAAAAACTTTTACAAAATTTACAGAACTTTTGAAAAAGTTCCCCATGGGCCTATCGAAAATTAAAATACCCAACGACAAAATTTTTAACAATTAAATTATTTTATACACTTTATCAAATTCCCCTGTCAATCAATTTTTTTACGATGTAATCAAATTTTGAAACGTTGATGTTTCAAGACAATAATTATCCTGGAATTACGACTGATTATCAAAAAAAAAAGATTGGCTCCATAAAAAAACTAACATTGCAAATCACTGTATTTGCTATAGTTGCTCCGTTTGTGATAATAACAGTATCACACTTGATTACTTCGGTTTTTTCTTACATAACAACGAACAAATTACGTATTTGTTAATTTCTACGTTTTTCTTTGAATAATATTTTTCTTTATCTAACAATACGAGGATACGGCTGTAAAAATACTCTACGAAAAATAAAAATACGGAGGTTTATGCAAAATGACTTTAACATTTTTTTCCGTTGATAATGACAATTTTCATGACTGAGGAAATCGTGTAAAAATAACAGTTACAAGGTGTGCCGTTCGTGATTTTTTTTATGGCCTTCAACTTTGTTCTTTTTATCTTTTTTTGAATTTTTCATCATTGAGGAAATGAGTTTTGATTGGAATTACGATTACATTTACGGAAGAATTATAGTTTTTTTATTCTCGATGAAGAAATTTTCTTAATTTGGTGTCCTTTCACAGATGCGAAGAATTTGCGACTTCGAAAAGTGGAAAAAATATTGTTTCTGATTCGAAATTAATTGTATGTTTTGAGGTCGATTTTATAGACTGCGTAAATTTCTAAATTTCATAAAACGTAAGTTTTAGAATTCTGAAATTTGAATACATTTCGGAATTTAGTCGGAAAAATATAAAAATCTGCAGGTCCAAGAACTTGGAAATCCGAATAAAAGAATTAAATAACATCAAAACCTTCGACAAATGAAAATTTCGAATCCAAATCAATCAAATTCTGAATCCCAAGTCGAAAAAGTTCGATTTCCGAAATTATAAAAAAATTAATTACACTTTATTTTTCATAATCTAGCATTTTGAAATATTCAATTTGTTTCCAAATGTTTTCGAATAAATTAAATGAATTCGTTCGCGGAATATTCAAAAATATAAAAAAATATTTACGAGACACTGAAAAATACTAACCAATAACGGTTTCGTGGACAGCTTCATCCCTCCTGAGACTTTCGCCACGTGGTCTGTAATCGACGACCTCGTCGAAGTCCTCGACGTCCGCGAATTCGAACAAGTTCGAGCTCCTGTCGTCCTCCTCGTCCTCCGCGGGCTCGTCGCCATCGCTCTTCGAGGAGAAGCTCTTCCGGCTCCCGGATTTCCGGCGGAAGGGTGGACTGCTCGTGCAGGTCACGAAATTCGGCGAGCCGTCGGAGTTTCGCCTTC
The DNA here is from genome assembly GCA_030522785.1 of Platygaster equestris. Classification (NCBI taxonomy): domain Eukaryota; kingdom Metazoa; phylum Arthropoda; class Insecta; order Hymenoptera; family Platygastridae; genus Platygaster; species Platygaster equestris. Next base: position 16,737 of record JAPYZK010001018.1, on the reverse strand, counting down.
GAGCGAAACTATCGTTAGAATTTATAGAGAGGAATAATCTCAATAATCCCTAAATTCGTTGAAGTATAGGTACATCAGGCCTCCACAAGGTTATATTAGGGTTTATTTTGACTCTTTAAAGGTTAACTGAGGTTTCGTTCTAGATCATCGAAGTTTATTAAGGTTTCGTCAAGGTTTAGTTAGGTTCCATCACATTCAGCATCTTCCAGGCAAGGTTAGATTAAGGTTAATCCTACATTTTTGGAGGTCATTGTAGTTCTGTTCTAGTTCATTGAGGTTTATCAAGGTTTTGGGAAGGTCCATTTAGATTTTGTTCCATTTAGTTACTTCCAAACAAGGTGACATTAAGGTTTACTCTAACTCTTTGAAGGTTAATGAGGTTTTGTTCTAGATCTTCGAAATTTATTAGGATTCCATCAAAGTTCATTCAGGTTTTGTTCAATCTAGTGATTCAGGCAAGGCTATATTCAGATTTATTTCAACTCTTTAACGATTAACTGAGGTTTAGATCTGGATCATCGAAGTTTATTATTAGGTTTCGTCAAGGTTTCTGAAGGTTCCATTACATTCAACATCTTCCAAACAAGGTTAGATTGAGGTTAATCTCACATTTTTGAAGGTCATTGTAGTTCGGTTCTAGTACATCTAGGTATATTAAGGTTTCATGAAGGTCATTCAGATTCCATTCCATTTAGGTACTTCCAAACAAGGTTACATTAGGTTCATTGTAACTCTTCGAAGGTTAATTGAGGTTTAGTTCTAGATCTTCGAAATTTATAACGATTCCATCAAATTTCATTCAGGTTCCGTTGAATCTAGTTACTTTCAGACAAGGTTACATTCAGGTTTTTTTCAACTCCTTAAAAGTTGACTAAGGCTTCGTTTTAGATCATCGAAGTTAGTTACAGTTTCGTCAAGGTTTCTGAAGGTTCCATTACATTCAACATGTTCCAGGCAAGGTTAAATTGAGGTTAATCCTACATTTTTAAAGGTCATTGTAGTTCTGTTATATTTCATCTAGGTTTATCAAGGTTTTATGAAGGTCATTCAGATTCCATTCCAGTTAGTTACTTTCAAACAAGGTTACATAAAGGTTTATTCTAACTCTTTGAAGGTTCATGAGGTTTCGTTCTAGATCTTCGAAATTTATCACGATTCCATCAAATTTCATTCAGGTTTCGTTGAATCAGTAACCTTCGGGCAAGGTTACATTAAGGTTCACTCTAGCTCTTCGAGATTTCCTTCCACTTTATTAAAGTTCATAACGTTTTTGAGATTCCCACTCTTCATTTGTGTTCAACACTCACCTCAAAAGTGCATCGTTCGTCCTCGCATTTTCGGCACCGACGCTATTGTCCTCGGTCCCGGAAGTCCGTTCTTCGCTGTTCGCGGTGCTCGCGGTCTCGCAGCCGCTGGAGATGCTCCCGTTTTCGTCGGATTCCCGGTTCAGGGCTTCGATTAACCGCGAGAGCCGCCAACCGTCCTGGTCTTGCCACCTCAAGGCCACGCTCTCCAGGGAGCGCAGCTCCTCGAGCAACCTCTCCTGCTCGATCTCCTCGGCCACGCTGTCCTCCTCGATCGAGGACAGCTTCGGTGCACTTTTCGACCTTTCCAAGGGCGGCCGGTAGTTTTGACCACCGGTGCTCAGGAGGATTTTGCGACGGGGGAGGGACGGATTGTCGTATACCGCGTTCGCCAGGGACAGTCTGAAAAGACAGTTCGTGAATTTTTTTTCCAGACCTTAAACTTTTGAATTAAGGGTTGGGGGAGGGGGGGGGGGTGGTGGAGAAGTGGTTTAAATGCCCTTCGGGGATTATTTGATGGATTTGGAAAATTTTCTAGAATTTTGGATCATTGTCAGAATGTTTGATGACTGAAAAGTTGCAAAATTTTCGATGATTTTCGAAAGCAATTGTGAAATTTTGGTAGATCATTTTTCAGAATTTTTTGATGAACCTTTGAAAATTTTTTATATTCTCTAAAAATCTTTCAAGATCACTGGAAAATGTTGAAGATGCTGGAAAATTTTCTGATGATTGACAGGTATTTTCCAAAAATTTGCTTGATAGAATTATTTTGATATTTTTATTCCAAATGTGGTAGAATCTTTCAAGTTTCATCTGCATTTTTCAAGTTTCTAAATTTTGTATACAATTTCTTGACACTCGATAAATGAAGAAGAAATGTTTCTCATCTTACGGCTATTTTGAGTACATCGAAGTTCTTCGAATGCTACGAATTACGTCGATTAAAATACATGAGAAATTTGATTCCAATAATCTCGTGAAGTAGTTTATTGAACATTCGAAAAAACATGTCAAAAAGTCGTGACATCATGATAATAAAATCGCAGCGATTAGAATGTGAGAAAGTATGAAAAACAAAATTCCAAGATGGTGTTTTTTTCAGTCTCAATCACGGATGAACTCGAGTGTCAGCCAATATTTAAATATCCCATCAAAATTTTGAATCGTTACGAATCACCGTCAGAAACATGACTCATATGAAAATTTTTGAACAGAATTTTGCGATCCGTAGAAATACAATACGTGTTTATATAACTTTGAAAATGAAAAAACAGAATGAATATTCATTTACGTACAAGCCTGATTTTTGGTGCGATTTTCGATCTTTTTTGAAAATTCAAGGAATTTACAAAAACTGCAAAAACAAAATTTGTGATCAGGCAAAACAGCAAAAAATCCCTTAAAAAATAAAGATTTGAAATACTTAAAATTTCGTAAATTTTTCAAAATTTTTGAGACGTTCGAAGTATTACGAAAATTTCCCGAATTTTTCAAGTTTTACGATTACACAAAGGAAAATTTAAAAAACCGAACAAACTCTGTCAAACATCAAGGAATTCGAAAATTGAGACTTGAAAATTCGAGTATCAAAAGAATTTTCAAATCAGAAAAGGAAAAGTTTTCTAATTTAAACTGAGATACATTGTTCAACTATTTTTTTAAATTTTTTTTAAGAAACCACTTTCGAGCCCACTGAGAAAATTTTTTTCCCACGTCACTGTTCAAATATACGGTTAAAATACACATAAATGAACTACAAAGTGGAAAAACAAAGGAAAAAATGAACGGAGAGAAGAAACGAAACGCGCGCGTGTGAAGCAAAATCGGTCATTTCAGAGACTGACCTGGTTACAGGTGGCACAGCGTGCAAGATATTCGACCCTGCTCGTGACTCGAAAGTCACGATGAGCGATTTCAGAAAGAGGCGACTCTTTAATTACGAATTCCAAGATACTGCAGCAACGAACAAAAAACTGTCTCTTGTCTCTCGCTTTTGTATAAAATTATGATGTTTCTCTTTTTTCTCATTGGGTTATAATTTGTTGCAAGTTCTCTACGCGTACATTATCTTAAAAGTTACGAGTTGCATGTATTTTCATTTTTATATTTTATCGTATTCAAGAATCTCAAAATCAAAAATTTAAACATTCGGAATCGGTAATTTTGAAAATTTTAATATCTTTGATCAGGTTCTAGAAGAGATCGATTTTTTTCGAAGTTTACGAACATTTTAGATTTTTTGGAAATTTTGTGTATCTGTAAGTCACTTTTTGAAATTTTACACCATTTCGAAGTTTTGAAGAATTTGGGTGAATTTATTACTTTCCAAGCATTTTGAAGTTGTGCAGTTTTGGAATTTTCGAGTTTAGAAATTTTGAGTTTGGCAAGTTTTGGAAATTGTGGAATTTCATAGAATTGAATTTTTTTGAATCCCAAATTTATCGAGCATTTCAAATCTTTGAAGCCCAGAATTCTTTAAAATTCAAGAATGTTCAGATTTTCGGAGTTTTGATGAATTTGGGTGAATTTATTAGTTCCCAGAATTTTCAAGCTTATAAAATATCTTTAAGTTTCATAAATTTCGTAAGTTCTGGAATTTTATATAATTTCTAAGTTTTAAAGAATTTGTATAAATTTATTAAGTAGTTCCTAAGCATTTCAAAGTTCAAAAATGGGGTAGCTTTGGAATTTTAGAAGTTCAAGAGTTTTGTAGCGTGGGAAATTTTGGAAGTTTCGGAATTTTATAGAATTTTGAAAATGCTGTGCGTTTTTGAGTCATTATTTTTTCAAATTTTAACCATTTTAGTTAATCTTAATTCACTTCCGGAGATCTACAAATTTTGTGTTTAGAGGAATTTTCGGCAAATTGTTCATAAAATTTGAGATTTCGTAAGTATTTTAGAATATTATTAAAAATCTTAAATTAAAGAATTCTGTAATAATTCCATTTGAATTTTATCCAAATTGAAATAGAAATTTTCATATATTTCTTTAACTGGAAAAAAAACGTAGGGATTGAAGGGGGTTAAATTCTTCGCGATTCTGGTTTTTTGGTCCAGAATCGATCCGAAAGTCTGCTGCTGTCAAGAGAGACGATTAATTTTGAGCTTTTTTCGGGAATTATGGAGAAACGAAAAATATCATTTTTATATGTTTCGTCAATCTCCAGAAAAAGTAGGGGTTGAAGGGGGTGCAATTCTTCGCGATTCTGGTTTTTTGTCAAGAGCTGATACAAAATTCTTCTATACGGTGATTGGATCAATTCTGACAGTTTTTTCAGAATCACGTAGGGCCAAAATAACGCATTATCAAGCATTTCATTGGGGAGCAGTTTAAATTATTGCTCAAGAAATTCCCCTGTTTCCCCCAAAAATACTTAAAAATTAAAAAAAAACTTGTATATTTACAGAAAATTCATATCTTCTTAAATAATCCAAATCATTCCATAAAACTCGAAAGAATCCCTCTAACAATCTAAAATCCATCCAAAAAATCACCATCATCCGAAATAATATCCATAGTCAAGACTTTCTTCGAAAATTTCAAAAATCATCAAAAAAATTCTCCACTCAGAAACTATTCTAGAATTTTTACTGGAGTATCAAAAAATTTAATCCCCAAAAACCTAGCCCAAAGTTCCAACCTTTTCCATTTATTTTATTTCAAAATTTTATTCAACGCCCGCGAGAAATATGTAATTTCGTGGCCCTGCTAAGAGTGGACGAAATAATGGATTACCTGATTGTTAACTTATGGCATGTGAATGATAAACTCGTTCGCCCACTAGTGGGCGAATAAGCTGTTCGCCCACGCTTATCTCAACAACCTATAGCTATTTACTTACTCACGCTCAGTTTAGCGACCGTTTATGCACGGATAATGGAAACAAGACGGCGGACGAGCGACTCGACATATATCAAAACGTCAAACTCCTCAACCCTAACCTCAAAATTCCAAAACTGTGTATTGCTGCAATATTTTTCTTGTTGTTTACAAAAGTTTCGAATACAGTCGTAATCAATCCCGATGAAAATCAAAGCAACGAAAGGGATAATTAGTTTTTAACCCCCTAAAGTACGTAGCAAAGCTCTTAGGTCGATAGTTGCGTCAATCAATCAGGTGACCCATTATTTCCCCCTCTCTCATCAGGACCGTGAAATCACATATTTCTCGCGGTTGTTAAATAAAATATTGTGTGCGACTACTGGTCGAAAGAGGAGATTCCACTCGCGTGTTGCCACACTCGATACGCTCGTGAGGCTATCTCCACGCTCGAGGAATCTCCTCTTTCTCCCACTAGTCGCACAATATACTATTTCTTTCGAATCCCCAAGGAGTTAGGGAGGTGTGCACTCACCTCGCATTTTGCCTCGAAACCTTGTCCCTCCGGAACTCGAGGAGTGCCTGATGCAACCTCGTGTTCAAGGTCGACGCGAGTCTCCTCGCAGTGGACTCCTTGGAGCAGAGGGCCGCGTGGCACCTCAGCTCGGGCCTCAGCCTCCGGCCCTCGTGCCTGTAGACCCACACGAAAAGCCGGGGGTGGGACGCCGGGGCCGTGCAGTAGGTCACCCTGTGGGCCCAGTACTCGGTGAGGCCGTGGTCCTTCGTCGTCGCCGTCAGGCCCCCGTTCGTCACCGTCAGCCTCATCGTTATGTCGGGCCTACTGCTGCTCACGTAATTTCGCCACAGCGTCGATATCGGTTTCTCGACGCAGCCTTCACCTGGTGCACGCAAAAAATGTCCTTTCAAAAATCGAACTTCTCTGGAGCCATTGTTCTGGAAAAGGTCACCGAATTCGGGTCGCCGGTGTCGTTGACTCGATTCATGAAAGGGGATTTGGGCCAGATTTATTTGACTGGGATTAGTTTTTTTTTGGTTGGTTCGAGAGAGGTTTTTTTGTCGTGGTTTGATGACTGTTTGGTTTTTATTGGTGTGGGAATTCCGCGGAAATGAGGACTTTGAATTGAGGGGGATTTTGAACACAGGATTCTGAATTTGGAATGGTGGGAATTTTGACTACTGTCTATGCAAACACGAATGGCACTAATGGGAGTTGAAGATTAATGGGTGTCACAATTGCTCGAGGAAATTAGGTTTTTTATCTTTTTCTATACTCGTATGGCTTATCGTTTGTTCACCCAGAAATTCATTTGCGATTACATAATGGTGCATGTGTGATAAATTTTTTTTATTTAGCTTGCGTCTTATGTGATGTGATGGATGGTAATTCTGGGGTGATTGATGGGGGGAAATGGAGATACTGGAATGATCTTTTGCTTTTTCTTTGGAATATTTTGCAGTGTTGTGGGACAATTTCGCGAATTGTGAGGGATTTGAGAGTTTTAGAAATGTTTCGGAGTTTGTGAAGTTTTTCGGAATCAAAAGATACGAACGTCTGCAAATGAAAAATTTTCATTCGTTTTGATTGATCAGATGGAAATTTACCCAAATGATGGAAACAGTTTTAAATTGGTGAGAATGATCAAGAATTTGACAACTGTTCGAAAAATGACTAGATTTTGAGGACTTATTAGAGATTTTTGAATCTAGAACAATAGAGAATTTTGGAGTTGTTAATGCTTTCTGAATTTTGTGCGAAACGGAAAAAATTTTCTAAAATTCTGTAAAAACCTTTTGAAACGTCGAAAAATCATCTAAAATTGTCGACATTTTAATTTCCACCGAAAAATTCACAATCGTCTATTTACCTGATTCTTGAAAAAATAAATAATCTAAATCACCAAGATTCGTAACAATTCCAAAAAGTTACAAAGTATCATGAAATACAAAAAGATTTTCGAACATTTTGACGCATCAGATAGAAATTTGTCCAATATGATAGAAAAAATTTCAAATTAGTGAAAATCGTCAAAAATTCGTCAACTTTTTGAAAAATTACCAGATTCTTGGGACTTATCAAAGATCTTTAATATTTGAGACCAATAAAAAATTGTAAAATTGTTCACAATTTCTGAAATTTGTGGGAAAGTGAAGTATTCCCAAAATTCTGTGAAAACCTTTTGAAACGTCCCAAAAATCATCGAAAATTTTCGACATTTTTATTACCACCAAGAAATGCATAATCGTCTATTGACCTTCTTCAAAAAATCCATAATCGAAATCACAAATATTCGTAACGATTCCAAAAAATTTACACAAAATCATTGAAACTCTCACGTTCTCATCGAACCATCTGGGAGCATTGCAAAACAATCTGGTCGAATTAGATCCGAAGAAAATCCTTGAGGAAAGCGGAGAAAATGGAATTTTCCCAGCTCGTAAAACTTGCTTTCCGCGTGCGCTCATGCATTTTTCATGGATCGTTTGACTCAAGTCGGAAACGTTTTCGTTTATAAATAGTCGTCAAATGCATCGTCGGACGCAAGAAATTTTGTATTGCGTCGACAATGCAATAATTGAGCGATGCGTAATCGAAGATAATAATCGGTTAATGCGCAGATTCTCAATCACTCAACTTTTTTTCGTCAATTCTCCATGTATTTTCACACAAAAATAAGTACAGCGAATTCATGAATGATTTTGAGAAATTGCCTTCTTTAAATCTTCGGGAAAAAATGACCAAAACATTTAAAAAATGAAAAATGACGAAACTGAAAGTGCAAAATAAGAGAAAATTACTCATAATGATAAAAAATCTACTGTATTGATTTGAAATTAATATAAGTGATTATAAGAAATTAGTCCCACGAATTTGCAACATGTCGAAAATCAGCGAATTCATGAATTTTCCAACACCATTTTCGTGTATTTTCATTGGCCAAAGATTGGCAATTATCGTCGCTTTGGATAAACACGTAATTTATCTCGTAATGACTATTTTTGTTGACGCGAACTTGTTTTCGTCCCTTTCCATAATCGCCGATGAACACGTTCCCCGCGGACAAACTTACTGCAGCTTGTTGACCAAAATTAACTTTTTGCACCCGTGACCGACCCGTCAGGATTATCAGTCTTTACAATTTCAAATGAATTTTTTTCCGCGGCCGAACAATAAACATAGCTTTTTTCTCGAGCTTTTAGCAAGGCATGCGAGTGCGATTCGCGATTCGAGATATACGTATTCGAAAGTTAATGGGAGCTTTTTTGTGACTGGTAGAAAAGTGTTGAGTGGTTGATAGTTTTTTTGGGATAGTTTCGGTGAAAAATTATTTTTTTTTCGTTTTTTCTTTAAATTATCCTACAGTTTTATCATTCAAATTTTTTATCTTGAATTTATTTTCGAGCCCAGAAATTCGCGAATGTTCTGATTGAAAAATGTGAATTTATGAATCTTTGGAATCGGTAACTTTTTTGAATTTCTCATTTTTATCAGATTAGAAAATTTAGATTTTTTTTTGCTTAATTCTGAAATTATTCGATCGCAATTTTTTAGTTTTGAAATAAATGGTCTAAATTTTTTAATCTTACACAAACGATTTAGAACATTTTTGGGAGTTTTGAATTTTTAATATATGGTATAATAAAATTGGACAATTTTGATGCTTTCAATCATCATTAAGAATACAAAATTTGGTTAGTGAAAATAGTTACGTAAAAGTCGCAAAAAATTCCAGCTTCTCCATTTTATCGATGAACTGTCGTCTTTAGACGAATTTATCGAATGAATCTAATTTCTACGTCGAACATTCACCTTTCAATGCATTATTATGTAAGAAGCAATGAAAATCATAGTTATTTACACCATAAAAATCCATAATTCAGTGGAATAGACCTTTAACTATTCAAAAAAACTACTTGCTCTAAAATTAGCTCCATATATGTTTGAACTCATGATTTCATGGCTTTTCATATTCAAATTTTATCGGATTTTAACATTGACGATCATGGAATTTCATTCTTATTACGCCATCGTTTTTTCTTTCATCGAAATAGAAACATCTTCAAGCGTGATAAAATGTGATTTCACAAAATACTCAAAGTCACTTGAGTTTATCCTTCCATAAATTTTTCTCCACGTAACAAAAATATTCTCGAAAAATTCTCAACTCATCTCGCAAAAATCAATAATTTTATTACAAGACAATCAAAAAATCTAAAATTCTTCACGAAAATCAATGAGTTACATCAGACTTAGTTCTATACCAGAGAAATTTGATAAAACGAGATAATTATATACTATATACGACGTAAATAACATAAATAACTTTAATTCGTAATTTCGGGCCCACAGACAATAGCTTCGACTATTTTGTGGGGAGATAGTATATCATATGTACATCTTTGTATTACAACTTATACACCCAAATAAACATTACACTATTATTACTACATACTATAATTCATTGTTTTTTAAATCAAACTTAAAAAATCGCGAGTACATAATAATCTCGGTTTTAAAAATATTTATCGTACATCGATGAACCTCGAAGATAAAATATGCAACAATAAAAAGCCAGATCTTCGACAATAAATTACTCATCTTCCTTAAAAATTTCGGTTAAAAAAACATATTGGATAACCGTGTCCTAAAAGAGAATATTTTGTCGATGCAACAAAGTCGCAATTCATATGCAAAACCTGTTTTCGCGTTCAAGAGTCGATAAAACCAGTGAAACAGTCACGTAGATTTGACACTATTTCGCCAATCGACTCGAACCAGCACTTTATTAGCTTTATTAATATGTAAAAAAATAGGATAAACCGCGAGACTTTATTATCAGCGTGTTTTTTGCACTTTTTAACGGATAATTTATCAATTTATTGACTTTCAAATGTTTGCCCAGGTTTTTAAACGCACGAAAAAAATACGTTTGGTTTTTTGATTTGGACTGAAATTACGAAACTTCTGAATTGATTGCAAGTGTCTTTGGATAATATTTTTTTTGTTTAATCGAGAATGTAATCGAATGAATTTCATTCAGTTGCGATTAATTAAGTGAATAATACAATGTTGAACGAAAATAAGATCAAGAACGTCTGTTAAATAACGTCAGAGAATTATAAATAATTGAAGGATTCGTAATTGAACAAACACGATTTCGAATATGCAAATTTTATTTCGTGCAATTTTTATGTCAAATGGACAGTATGAAAGGGAATGTTTGAATCTATTGGAATTCGGTTTTGATCGAGTAGAAAAACTCCTATCAATGACAAAAATACCTCCTCCTGTGAGAGTTATTTGATTCGTGGGAAATAAATCGCGAAAAAAATGCAGTGGTCGCAGGAAATGACGAGAAAGCTCGACGACATTCCAGAGAAAATGTTGATGACGCACGAGGAAATTTTATCAATCGATTTCAGCGATTTTTTCGTAGTTTCTGATTTTCTATTGCATTTGTCAAATTTTGGATCGATTTTTACAACACTTTGTGGAGTTTTAAAAAATGTTAAAAAACTTGATTTTCGGGGAAATGAAAACAATGTTAAAAATTTTTAATTTATATTCAAAAATGAAGGAAATTCTGTGAGAATTTGGAATTCATTTTGAATTCGTGATTCTTATTGAGTCAGATGCATAAAAATGTCATGAAATCATGATTTTCCGATAAAATGGCACAATTAAATGATTATCACTGATCTCTGCAGACTCATAAAATTCCCATTGAAAACTTCGAAATTCTGAAACTCCATATAAATAGAACCTTTCGATTGATATTGTCTAATTTTTCGTAATATTTGCCGAATTTTTTATCGATTTTTACAGCATTTTCTAAAGTTTGAAAAATTGTTAAATAACCTGGTTTTTAGGAAAATGAAAACAATGCTAAGAATCCATAATTTGTCTTCAAAAATGGCGGAAATTTTACGACAGCCCGGAATTTATTCTAAATTCGTGATTGTTATCAATTCAGTTACATAAAAATGCCATAAAATCATTATTGTTCCTCAAAATGACCCAATAAAATAATTTTCACTGATCTTTTATCTTTTATTTTTATGATAGACTCATAAAATTCCCATTGAAAACTTCGAAATTCTGAAAATCCGTATAAATTGACCTTTTGATTGATACATCCTACACATTTTACCTTTTCGTATTTTCGGTACAAAATTAACAAAAAAATTCGCCATTGCATATGCATGAAAAAACGGCAATAAATAATGCATGAACGGGGCAGTTTGCACGAGAGACGAAACCACACGTGACCGTTTGCTCAATTGCATAATTGACGAGGCACAATCTTCGACACAACTTTTGCATTAGGAATTTTCTTCATGCAAATTTTCCCGCCTCATTTTCCAATGCGGCAATCATGCAAATGGACCCAAGCGATTCGAATAACTTTTCAATGTATAGAGTATGTCGCGGGATGTGTGTTCATATCGATGAAAAATAGTATTTTTTTGTTCAATCAGCGATGATAAAGTAAAAAAATAATAACGAATTCAAGTATTTTGAAAATGTACCGGAATGATGTTTTCTGAACTCACAAATTAGTAGTAGGAGTGGGGAGGGAACCGGTTTTCGGGCAAAAATTCGAATTGACGGATTTTTCTTATCGTATATGACAGAAATGAAGAAGGAGCGAAATCGCGCGGTGCGTTGACCGGATGTGCATCGCGACTTTCTCCGCATACCACGTAGACTAGGTCGAATTCGGGATATTCGCGATGCCGTTTTTCGCGCCATTAAGAAAGCATTACTGAGATTGTTGTGGTTGTGATTCGGTTCGATGTGTGCAATCGGTAATAACTGTTGAATGACGTGTGACGTGCGGTCAAAAAAGTAGAGTTGATGAGGTCGAATGATGCATCGTACGAGGGACATTTTTATCTGAATTTTCAAGTTTTTGGACAATTTAGAACTTCGACCTTCGTGGTTCAATTGATCGTGAGCAAATAGGCTAATACTTGAAACTAAAAAAAAAAAAAAATAGACGAAGTTCAGATTTTTAAGGTATAAAATTTTTCGAAGTTCGTAAGAATTTTGGAGATTTTAATTTTTTGTGTTAGAAAATTCGGTAATGTCGACTGTGAAATTTGTCAGAATTTTGAAGTTTCTAATATCCAACTTTTGTATTCATGACATTCATGAATTCAAAAATGAAAACTTTAAACTCGATTTTCGGAAATGAAAAAATATATTGATTATTTTGCAGATTATTGAATTTCAAACACTCGAAATCTCCAAAATTCTCATTTCTGTAGTACTAAACATCGAAAAATTCAGTTATAAATCTTAAGAAATTCAAAAATCCGGAGCTTAAAATCAAAAAATGTGTAATTCTAATTTAGAATTTGTCAGCTCGAGTATTTTGTTCTATTTCGAATTTCACAATCCCCAAATTTTAGATTTTCAAAATTCAGAACTCAATTCAACTATCACCAACTTCGATCTTAATCCTCGAAAAAAAATAAAATTCAATGAATACCTATATTTCAAATTTCAAGTTTCAAAAACCCTATCAAGATTCTACAATTTCTTCTTTCCCAAAAGTTAAGGAAAATGACGTAAAATATGTAGGATTTGATGACAAACTTTGAATATAATCCTCAACTCGCGGTGTCACAGTAAGCTCACGTAGCCAAGCTTTGGCTACGTAGCAATCCGGAGTCAGGGCACGTGAACCGCGCCGGAAGTGCGCAGTAGGCCTCGGTACCAGGATTCCAAGGGGGCGAAATAAATGCCATCGGGACCGCGATTATGGTAGCGAACCGAGAGAGATGACCGGTAATCGCTGGACGTTCGACGGGCGCTAAATACCGAGGCCACACATGAATAACAAGCGGCGTTTACGCATCGTCGTTACCCGAATAACACATGCGAAATTACGCTCGTCCCTCCGCGCTAAATCGGTAATCGATACCGAATAAATTTTTCTGGGGTAGCGAAAAGTTCGTCGGAAGCTATAATTCGAACATGGGAATCAGCCTGAGAAGCTTAGAGAACTTTTGAACATTCCTGTGCATTTCTGAGGGTCAGTCAGAATTTTAGAAGAATTTTTTGCGAGTTTCTCAATCTTTGTGAACTTTTTTGAACATTTTTGAAAAGCTATGGTAATCTTGCAGAATATTCCAAATTTTGAATTTTTCGAAGATTTTTAGAAAGTTTTTAGAATGTTGGCGATAATTTTTTCTAGATGGTATTTTTTTTGCAGTTTTTGCGAATTTTTCCGATTTCTTTGTTTCTGAAAATATTATGAAATTTTGTGCATTTAATACGTTGTTGGAAAATTCGTCCCTAAGTTGGTATTTTTGAGTATTTTCGGAATTTTTTATCATTTTTGGACCAATTTGTCACTCTTATACAGAAAATTATACAGCTAGAATTTTTGAAGAATTTTTTGCAAGTTTTACAATTTTCGTGGGTTTTTTTAAATATTTTCAAAAAGCAATGATAATTGCATAGAATTTTCCAAATTTTGAGTTTTTCGAAGATTTTTTGAAACTTCTGCGACGATTTTTTTTTTATATTCCCAAAAGGTATTTTTTGCAGTTTTCGAAAATTTGTCCGATCTCTAAGTTCCTACAAATATGATGGAATTTTGTTTATTTCATAATTTTTGGGAAAAATTGGTCCATAAGTTGGTATTCTGCAATATTTTTGGATATTCTCATCACTTTTGGGAGAATTTAATACTCTCATACAGAACATTCAACATCGGTTACTATTTTTAGAGCTTTGAAAAAACTTCGATTAGTTATGATTATTTGCGATTGTGCTGAGCTTCGTCACTACCTCTCCTATTCCAATTTCAAAATTATCCTAGTCATTTTCGGTAATTGCTCTATTTTCACGCCACGCAAAATCCTTCTCCATGGAATCAGAGATCGAGAGTGGTAAAAGTTGTTTGCTCGGATCGAGCGGGCAAGGTCGAAGTTCAACCTTGCGATCGGCTGATAACGCGGGCGTGAAAATTCGGGGACGTCGACTTAATTTCGCCGTACAACAAAAAACCGCGTTAATTTAAATTTCTAGCGGAAATGAGTTTTTTCGCATTCATTGTCTTTGCAAAAAATTATCAAGTTTTGAATACCTAATGCTGCATATTTTTTTTTTTATCCAACCGATAGGAAATTAAAATTTCGTGTGTGTAAACATCGGAATCATTTTAATTTTTTATCGAAAATTCAAAAAAATGCGTCAATTACATACTCAAAACACATCAATTTTATATACCTGTCAAAAAGTATTATCTCCAGCAAAATAACAATCAACAATAAAATTGTTTCCAAACATTTCATTGTTGAAAAATATGTTCAAAAAATCGCAGCTTTCCGTTTTTTTTCCAATCCACAATAAAAAGCTTAAAATAATTACCCGAAATACCCCGTAATTAAGTGGAACTCCTTGGACTCACTCACAATCAGTATTTTTTAACGTTTTTTCAATAACAGGTTTCGCGGGATTTTAAAAAAGCGTATTCATCCCAAAGATAAACACGTCAATTATACGGAACCCCGATGTTCATCAACTGACATAATTGTATCCGGAAAAAACTGTTCGCAGCAAAAACGACATAAAACATAACTCGTAATCAAAAATTAATTTTTTCAATCCGCCAAAGTTCATCATCTTTCTGGCGTAAACAAAAAATGGTAATTAAAAATTTTTCTCGTCCATGACATTGTTGGTGAAGGTGTAAAACTGCGCAAAAGGTTTTTGCTGTTTACGTAACAGATGATGATTACGATTTGTTGAATTCGAAAACATTTACGGAGCCTTTGACAATAATTTACAGCTGGTTTTTTAGCGACAAACAAAAGTCGGTGTTGGAATGATTATTGAAGTTATTGGACACGTGTCTTGGAAGGAGATTATTTTGCGGTTTATTTTAAGTTTTAACCACTATTTTATTCGAGTGTTTGGATGAAGAGGAATGTATTTATTGTAATTTAGTAGGTGGAATAGGATTGTTTTATCAAATTGAGATGAATGAATGTGAATGATTTTGTTTTGCTCGATCAAATAATTATGTACTGTTTTGTTGTATTATCTATCGTTTTTCCCAACCTGACCTAAGGTAACGGATTTCGAAAATGTTTGAATTCTGTAAGTTTTCTAATTTTTAATGATTTTCTGTCTCGGGATTTTATTTGCGAGGATTTTATAGAATTATGTACACAATTTTGGAAATCCATCATAATTCTTAATGATTTTTGAAAATTGATTTAAAATCTGGATAGTTTTTGATGACATTCAATCATTCTTAGGTATTTTTTTTTTTTTTTGAGATTTGGAAAACTGAAGAAAATTGCGATAATATTTTATAATTTTATAGAATTTTGTTGACTGATGCGTGGTTACGTAAATTTTTCGAAATTATGAACACAGTTTTGAAAATCCATCATCATTCTGAATGATGTTTGAACATTTATTGAAAATGGAAATAGTTTTTGATGACATTCAATCATTTTTAGATATTTTTGTTATTGAGATTTGAAGCATTGATGTAAATTGGGACAATGTTCTATAATTTTATTGAATTTTGTTGATTGATACATAGTTCCGTTAATTTTTCGGAATTATGAACACAATTTTGAAAATCCATCATAGATTATGATAGATTATAATTTTTGAAAATTTATTGAACATCTAAATAGTTTCTGATGACATTTAATCATTTCTAGATATTTTTTTTTGTTGAGATTTCAAAAATTGAAGTAAATTGCGACGATATGATATTTTTCAATAGAATTTTGTTGATTAGGGACTTCGATTGATTCAAGAATTTCGTGGAATAAATTGATCCAAATAAATCGCTGAGAATTTCTTTCACTTTTTTTCGAAATACAAGGGCGCTTTTGAGACTTACATGAAATTTTACGAATTTTTTATAATTTTTTGGTAAACATCCGGAAATTTTATAAGGTTCTGAAATTTCGTGTTTGTTTTAAAAAAGTTTTCTACATTAATTGAGTTCATTTTCATCCCTATTTAAAAATCATACGCCATATTTTCCACTCCAAGAAATTTTTCGAAAATTTCTTTGTTTTTGCATTTTATTCATGTTTTCGTAAATTTCTCCAAATGTGAGCATTTTCGAAAAATTTCCAAATCAAAACTTTTTAAAGATTTCCAAAAGCTCTAGGAATCATTGTTTTTCAAAAATCTTTTACGATTGAAAAAAAGACACTACTGTTTCGTCAATTTAGATTTTTGTGACAATATTCGTGAATCTTATTTATTTTATCAACTTTCGAAAAATTCGTCTCAATTTTAACTTTTACATATTAAAGAATTTCATAAGTATGCGGTTGAAAAATTCATACAATCTAGTAAATTTTGGAAAATTTCCTAAACTCGCCAGTACTTTCTACTATTTTTTAAAATTTTTTCGTAAATTTTATTGTAGACACAACCAAAAGAAAATGTCTAAAACTCCTTATTATGTTTGCCGTAAAATTCGTAAGAATTTCCGAAAACGTCGAGAATTTCAAGTATCTAATTTCATAAAAACACTCTATAATATAGGCTGTTTTTAAAAATTCATAATACTATCTCGAATTTTCCCGAAAAACTTTT
>JAPYZK010001017.1:0-27430 GCA_030522785.1 Platygaster equestris | reverse complement strand
ATACAGAATAAAAAGAGTTCGATACCGATAATATCGGGAGTATCGATACTTTCGTGACCGATACTCCGATACTCGGTATCGAAATGTTTGCGGTATCGTTGATACTCAAGTATCGATACTTTTCTCGGTATCGCCCATCCCTATGGACGAGAAACGTCGAGACACAAAAAACGATAGAGACGGAAACCGGAAAATACACTAGCGCCCTCTTTTTCTTTGCTGACGGAAATTTATTCTCGATCGAGATATCGATTCTCCTGGGTAGAGAAGACTTAGGCTAGTTTTGAGTTGGACTAACTTGACAATAACGCGCTGAAATTTAAACTTCCCAATCATATATCGATATAACAATATCGAGTTAATGGAAATGGTCGAAAAACAACAACTCTCCTGTATTTACGTCATTTTGAGTTTAAAATCTGAAATTACAATTACTGCGTTCTCATTTTAGATTTCTACTTCAGTGTTTTTCAAATCGAAAAACTTAAGTAATGTTTCGTTGCTTGATGTTTGAATGTAAATTTTAGAATTCTAGACATGTGAAACTGTATTTTTGATTTTTCGAGTTTGCTCAAAAGTAACAGCATTTTCGGGAAAAAGTAGAAAATACCCGAATGAGCGAAATTTTTCCGATTCCCGCAGAAATCCACAATCCTGCAACGTTTTATTGAAAAGTATTAAGTTTTGACGAAAACTCAAAATACGTTAGTACTTCGTCCGAATAAAGTTTCAGAAAACACTCTGCGAAGGGATAGCCTGGAGTAAATTTTTGTATTCGAAAACTTCATGTATCTGAAAAACTTTCAAAGAATGTAGACTCCCGCGTTTCAGCGTGAATTTTGCTTATTGAAACGTTCTCACGGTCGAAGGGTCAAACAAAAGAACGCAAGGACACGAAGATATGAAGGTAGTAGGAGAGAGAGAGCAGTCTGTCCACTTGCCGTTTTTCTGCTTGACCCTTCAACCGTAGAGATGTTTGATCATCTTCGAATTTATCCAAAATCAGCAAACGTGACGCATCCGCTAGAATTTTATGTTTGGGTTGGGAACATAGGCGTAGCTTCAAGGGGATGTCTGCTAACGCGAAATTTACGCTGGAACGCGAAGACTTACATCGGTTTTATTTTTTAAAATATACACGATACGTGATTTCACTATATTATAAATGTACTCCAAGGATTAAATTCAATTTGCAATTGAATTGATGTTGTGCATACAGGGTCCCATAGTCGACGGAACTCCCAAGAACTGTGGATACTTCGTCAAATTCTAAGGCGATTTTTTGTTGTTCCGGAACAAACCACGAGGCAAAGTCTTTATATGATTCTGACGCTAATCTCAAGATGTCAAGTCTAATACATCTGCTAAGTAACAACTGAGTGAATCTCTATATAATAATACACTAACGGCGCAATACTATAAAATTTATTTCTGCGAAACAAAATATCATGCAATTTTTTGTTGTTTTTAAACGAACCACGAGGCAATGTCTTGGAATGATCCCAATCCAAATCCAGGGATGTTGAATGTGATAAATTTTTGAAAATTTCTTCGGCGATTTCACGAATATCGTTAGAGTTTAGCTTCAAAATTGACAATATCATATTGTAACTAAGCGAACCGAGATGTAGACACTCCAACTTATTGAGCTGTAAAGACAAGCATTTCAAATGTACCGAATCATCAAAAGTTCCTCCGGGGATTTCATCTATAGTGTTATGGGTTTTATTCAGAAAAGACAATATCTTGTCATTACTACGAAAACCGGAATGTAGAGACTTCAACTTATTGTTACATAAACCCAAGGATGTCAAATGCACTCAATTATTTACAGTTTTTCTGAAAATTTCTGCTATAATGATGTAGTCAAGCTTTAGAAGGGACAACTGCCATAGATTGTTTTTACCGAACAAACCAGGAGGCAAAGTCTTCAAACGATTCACACCCAAATCTGAGGATATTCAATTTACGAAGTTTTTGAAATTACCTGTGGCAATCTCTTTCATCGCGTTTGTGCCGAGATCAAGAAACGTTCATTGCGATAAAAACTCCGAAATTTGTAGGTCAGAGCCTTTAATATCGTTGTAGCGCGAGGTCAGCACTCTAGTATTTGTCCTCAGTTTCGAAGACACAATCGTCAAACGATCGAACGTTTCCAGTGATATTTATACCCCATCTGGGCTATTAATATTTTCCCTCGACAAATCAAGCTTGGTCTTCTTCGAAAATAAACATATGGAAATCGAGATAAATTGCTCCTAAATGCTCTTTTCGAGTGTATCCAAAATTTGAATGTCAACGGAAGACAATAATGTATTGACACATGATTTCACGCTTAAATCTGCCAGGAGGCAGAACTATAAGACTCGCTAATGTAGTATGTATTCATGTAGTTATATTCTTCATACGTATAGCATACAGGTTGGAGCGAGTCACTTCATTTTCTCATGCTATTATCATACTGAAGCCATTACTATTATTGAATTCTATCAAGTATAAGTCTTTTCCACACGATGAGCAGTAGAAGTTTGAATTATGTGGTTGAGATTTTTCGTGAAGTTCACAATTATCAATCTCTGGACGTTCTCCAGTCTTACACAGACTTGGACGTTTCTTCCCTCCAGCCCAATCAATTGAACTACTACACAGATCGCCAATGCCACAGAAACAGAAAAGAGAGTTAGCAGCCTCTGTAACGTCTATGAATCTATAGACTGTACAGTTATATGATTTTGAGTCCTGTATTTACGGAATATTTGTCTCGAAATGGACGACTATATCTGCTAATTACACTGGTAACGCAAGTGTGAGCGCTATTAGCCGACTGCGTTGTCATATTATGACGTGCGCCGAAGAAAGGGGGCTTACTCGGTATGGCATTATTGTACAGGGCGAACGATTGCAGCTCAGCCTGTGCATTGGAGGCAGAGGAAAAAAGAAACTTTAACAAAAGTTCTGCTTCAAAATAACGCTGTGATTGATTTTTTTAATGTTTCATTCGAAAGAGCAACTGAAAGACTATTGATACATGTAGATATCTAAAAATCGATTTTTTCCGAGTACGCCCCCTTTCTTCAGCGCATGTCACATGTAATGGAGGTTCACGTGATTCGGCTCGGATCTGGTTGAGTCGAATATGACTACGTCATCAAAACACAAGGATTCAGGCTGCATACAACCCAGTAAACCTGTTACCTCACTCAGAGCTCACAGGAAGCTCACAATGATCGATGGTGGTTATAAACAGTTTCAGTTTTCCTGGCTATACTTCAATCGATCATTTTGTTCATTATTCTTATTATCAGTTTGTTCCATTGCGATTTTTTTAAGAACTCGCTTTTAGAATTCGAAGATATAACGACCGAAAGCTGTTGAAAATCAAATTTTCGGCAGTTCAACAGTGCAAAAAATTCGAATATTATTTTTTCATGAGGAGTTAAATTTTTCAATCGTTTCAGAATGATACAAAAATTCATTAATGACGATTACTGTAACTATAATATAGACGACACATCTTTTTAATTACGATGAAATCTTCTAACGAACGAGTGAAATTGATTTAAATCAAATTTCTGACTATACGAATAATTTCTGGGGGCCAAAAAACACTCCATTACCGGTGCCACTGTATACAAGGAAAACGTTTGATAATCACACAGAAACTGAATATAATTTGATTTCTATACGCCCAAGATATATTACTGCATCAAAAGGGTTTTTCAAAAAAAATTCTGGATGGGAAACATCAAAAAGCGTAGCAACTGTATTTTTATAAATGCTAAAACCGAGGCTGAAAATGCGTTGGTATACCAATCGGCCTTATTGTGATTTGTGAATTGTACTAACGTGACGATCGAACTTTAAATGTAATTCAAGCAGATAAGGCGGGCTGTTCGTTCCGTTCGCCCCCCGGGCGGATGACGTTGTTATTGGAAATATGATGCTGTTAGCCCGTGCGTATGACTTCGGCGATTTAAGCGCTGGGACCGCGACGCGCGAAGTTCTTCTGCCACACCGCCTCCACAAAAAATATGATCGTTTCAACCAGTAAAGGTCATTCGAACTTCATTTTTTATCCATGAAAGTACCATCAAATCCCAAAAATTCCTATAAATTCCCATCAATCCACAACAATTCACATGAATGGCCATCAAATTTCATGGATTGCCATCAATTTTTGTATATTACTATCGATTACCATCAATTCACATGGATTTTCACCATTTCCCATTAATTTCCGTAGATTTCTATCGATTCACATCAATGACCAACGATTCCCATAAATTCTAATCGATTCCCATTGATTCCTGCCATTTCCCATGAATTCTCATAGTTTCTCATGTATCCCATTATTTTGCATAATTTCCTATCATTTTCTATGAATTCCCATCTTTTTCCATAAATTTCTATGAATGACTATCGATGACCACCAATCCACAACAACTTTCATGAATTCTTATCAATTCCTATGGAGTTCCGATAATTTCTATTCATTATCATCGATTACCATCAATTCCGATGAGTTTTCATCGTTCCCCGTGAGTTAATATCATTTCCGACGAACTTTAATCATTTCTCATTATTTTTTATTGATTCTCATCAATTTCCATAGATTTTCATCAATATTTACTCATTACCATCATTTCTCATATGTTCCAACCATTTTTCATGAATTAATATCATTTCCTGTGATTTCCAATGAATCTTCATCATTTTCCATTATTTCCCATCACTTATTATTTCCTATCAATTTTCATAAATTTCCATAGATTTAATTCGATTCTTATCAATCACCATCAACCCCTAACAACTCCTATGAATTCCTATCAATTTCCCGAGATATCTATGAATTTTTATTTATTACCATCTGTTCCCATTGATTCCGATAATTTTTCATCGATTTCCATCATTTCACGAGATTTCCTATCGATTCTGATGGATTCCCATCATTTTCCATGAATATAATGCTTAGCTCGCCGAGATAGGCCCTATTAATACTCTCAAGTCAGGACACAGCTAAGCTTCAGAGATTTATATAACTTCAAGAGATCTCAATAATTGAATGTGCAATTCTGAGAAGAAACGTGATATTTTTCAGTGACAGCAGCAGAGACGCACGACGTGGTTTATTTTTATCGTAAAATGCGAAAGCTTACCCAACGCCCTGGAAAGTATGTAAAAACTCAGTCAGACTATTATGATACTTTGCCCTTCGAATGTAATTATTCGGAAAGATTTTTATTCCGTAAGTAAAGTGAAGGATAAAATGCGAAACGAACCCAATTACGTCATGTGCGAACAAATTCACGTTTAATTTTTAATTTAGTACAGACAGTTTTAAGGTTTTTTGAAGTGGATCGTATAGAGTCACTGAATGTACTCGTCGAGGTTGTCGGACAGCAAATGGGTACGTGAATTTGAACTGAAATGGATATAATTCCGACAGAATTGCATCAAGTGTCCTTTTTCTGGTGGTGGCAATGTGAGGGAATCTAATCACAATCCATGCTCATCATCCTTCTCGGACTTCCAGACTTGAACTTCGCTGGTGTTGATAGCATTTTTACTAAAGTATGGAATCAAAGTCTACGGTTCTGCGTATGTCTCACTGTAAAAAGTATATGAAAAAAATATTCGATACTCTCGAAGGGCTGCAGAGTCAATCTTTACAAAAGAATCTACTCACGGGGCAATAGTTTGGTCTTTGATGAAACGGACAGTGGTCAATTTTTTGTTGTTTCTTAACAAACCACGAGGCAAGGTCTTCAAATGATACGAACTTGAATCCAAAATTTCGAATTCCGATAAACTGTCAGAAGTTCCTCTGTCGATTTCACGTATATTGTTAGATCCAAGATCCAGAGACAACAACATCTTGTTATTCCTTAGAAAACTACGAGGTAGAAACGCCAACTCATTGTGAAATAAGTTCAAGTCCTTTGAATGAACTGAATCATAAAAAGTTCCTTCTGCAATTTCATGCATATAGTTAAAGCTGAGATCCAGATACACCAATAACTCATTATTGCTAAGCAAACCAGAAGGCGAAGACTTCAATCGATTGCGACGTGAAGACAAGTATGTCAAATGATCTCAGTTGTCGAAACTTCCTTCAGCAATTGCTTCTATCACATTGCTGCCGAGATCAAGTGACGTTAATTTCGATGGATACTCGAAAATTTGTAGGTCAGTGCCTTTGACATTGTTATTGCGCAAGTACAGGTCTCTGGTGTGTGTCATATTTTTCGAAGATTTTCTCGTTAAACGATCCAACTTTTTGTATAATATTACAACCTTTTCTGGGCTATTTTTATGTTTCCGTGACAAATCAAGCGTGGTGTTTGTTAAAGATGAAGTTCCTGGAAACGAGAAAGAGCCTTCGAAGTTCTTTACGAGTGTATTCAGAATTCTAGGAGTTAACGGAGGACAATTATGTATGTTTATATTAGTAGACAGTCGATAATGCATGGAGACCAAACGAGAAAACTTATTGATCCAAGGAGTTATATTCTTCATGCGTATAGCATACAGGTCGGACCGAGTCACATTATCTGTATGATGTACGCTCATATCAAAGCCTGAATGCATATGCAGATCAATCTGGTATGAATCATTTTCGAGAGATAGGCAGTAATAAGTAAACCGATGTGGTACATAATTTTATTCGCTAAGTTTACAACCATCAATCTCTGGACATTTATCAATTTCACCAAAGCCAAGAAAACAGAGGAGATAGTCAGCAGGCTCTGTAACGTGTAACAATTCATAATTCATTTGAAAGTCATACAAATACATCTATCTGATATGATTAGAACTCAAGAGAAATGATGGAAAATTATGGGGCATAATGAGAATCCATGGGAAACCATAAAAACTTATGAGAAATGATAGAAATCTATGGAAATCGATTTGGATTCACGGAAATTGTTGTTGATGATTGTAAATCGATAGAAATCTACGTGAATTTGGAACAGGGTTCTTACATAATTGGTTAATTTTCACGAAGTTATCCGAAAAAACTAATGAAGTCCGTAATGCGAATTTTATTGGTCTTCCCTGAAGCAGCAGGGATTGCACACAATCGTGTTACATGTTTAATTAGCAGATGTTGTCATTCATCCAGAGAGAAAAATTCCGTTACAGCACTCGAAATCGTCTAACTGTACAGTCATGAATTCTTACACGTTACAGAGCCTGCTGACTATCTCCTCTGCTTTCTTGGCTTTGGTGATCTGTGCGAATGCTCAATTGTGGAATAAGTCGAATGAATGGTGCAGTCAGCGTGTACAGCGAATGAAGAAAACGGGGCTACTTGGTGGTGAAATTGATGAATGTCCAGAGATCGATGGTTGTAAACTTAGCGAATGAAATTATGTACCACATCGGTTTACTTATCACTGCCCATCTCTCGAAAATGATTTATACCAGATTGATCTGCATATGCATTAAGGCTTTGATATGAGCGTACATTATACAAATAATGTGACTCGGTCCGACCTGTATGCTATACGCATGAAGAATATAACTCCTAATTAAATTAATTAGTCTAATTAATTTAATTAGGAGTTATATTCTTCATATTTTTTAATCTTCTGAAATCATAAAACACAAATATTCCAGAAAACTAAGGAATTCAACAAATTTAAAAAACATCAAAAAAATTGGGAAAAATAAATTTTAAAAATTACAGTGCGTGCTCGAAAAACACCACATTCACATCTTAAACTGAATTCGCTCTTGGACAAAGCATTTGACATATGTCCTTTCCGCACAAGCGCAATAGCCCCAGTATTGGCCGTATTTCCACATTTTGTTAGGAATATTGAGCATTTTAAAGATTTATATTGCACGAGAAAAACATTGAAATGAATTGATTGTACACTTTTGTTGAGAAACAATATTCATTTCAGCTGTACCTTCTTCGGAAACATTAATTTCTCTTCTTTTTCCGAGCATTCCTTTCGTGTATAATAGA
This sequence comes from Platygaster equestris, assembly GCA_030522785.1. Taxonomy (NCBI): domain Eukaryota; kingdom Metazoa; phylum Arthropoda; class Insecta; order Hymenoptera; family Platygastridae; genus Platygaster; species Platygaster equestris. The sequence continues at coordinate 19,455 of JAPYZK010001017.1, read as the reverse complement.
ACGCAAGGAAACGTTCCTTCGGATCCGTCAGGGTAATGAATTTTCAAGAAAAATATGACAAATTTTTTAGTACTTCAAGAATGGAAACAAAACATTATATAGAAGTTATCCATCATAAATATATATGGAGGCATCATAACGCAAAATTGTGCGATGGATTGATTTAATTGGAACTCACCAGATATGTGTAGACAGCGATATTCCCCAAATAAGAGTAGAATGAAGCTGATAAAAGCCGCGTTTATATACACGGAAAATTTCGTGTGTTCACAGCGTAATAATCATAATAATGTTTAAAAGCATTTAGAAACAATAGAATTGTAGACAATGTGAATAACATTGTTACCTAATATCCGTAAGGGAATTAAAAGAGAAATGAAAAATAGTGATCATCGCGTAATTAATATACGTACTTACAAACAATTTTATCAACTATTATAATGTTCAAATAAGCGTATCATTCAAGAATTTTTTTCTAAATCGCCAGTACATATAACTACAGAAAATTTTGTTTTTTAAGTACATAAGAATAGATGTTCGGTGGGAAGTTTTCGGGTCGTTTATTATACTCATACTTTGATGAGAAAAATATTGATAGTTGATTAAAATGTATTATTCCATAATGTAGTGTATAAAATTGTTCAGTTAATTCCATAAAAAAGCGAATGACTACAAGACTTTCACCTCGACGATCATTCTTTGTTCTTAGATCTTTTTCGAATGATTAATTCTGTTATATTCGATAAAAATTACTTCGAAACGAATTTCACCTTCGATGAGCCTAATGATACGAAAATATGTACGGCGGATCTTGAAAATAAAAAATGTTCACGGTCACGATATCATTCCACCGTAACGAGCGAACTCGCGACAGATAGGACCGATAATGGGCGACTGTCAACAATGACCCTACAACCCCCGATGTTTATCAAGGAACTGGGAACAATGCTTCAAGGGTTCTGAACAAGACTCTTAATACTGTATTATATTCAAGTCTCAAATATTTATTGATAACAAACTTCAAAAATCATAAAGTAAAAACATCAGGGTTACATATGATTATTAGGGGGTAGTGATCGATTCCGAATTTATCCGTGCCGAAACACTTGGAATGGCTGTCTCAGATGGTACGACTGATTCGTCTGCAGAGCGAGAACATTATATTGGATGAGAAAGACAAGTCTCCACCAGTTATCATACAATGCAGCAGGTTGATTAGTATAACGCGAGTTGCGATTTTCAAAATAATAAACAGAGTCAAATTGACAAAAGTAGATTAAAATAGCTATTTGTTCATCCTGGTGCTAAAGTAGGCCGTTCCTACGCTGAGGGATATTCCTTCGTTTTTTACTTTCCCGAGGCGTAAAATGGCTTTTTAGCTTCGAGATAAACATCAAGCATTTCATATCGAAATCATTCAAAGTGCGTCGATAAGTGTATGCGGGTTAATTAAAAAAATTTCGGTTTGTGAGCGCTGAAAATTCCGACGCATCAAAATCTGATCACATTGCGCAGAGGTTACGTAATCGTGATAGAAAAAACATTCATTTTGACGCTGAGCGTCGAGATGGTTTTTTGTTACCATGCTCACGTGACCTCTGCGTCACGCGATCGGGTTTCAGTGCGTTGACAGCTTCAGCGCTCACAAAATGAAAGTTCTTGATTGGCACGCATGCAATCAATAAAGCGCTTTTGATGGTTGCGATACAAAAAAAATGATTGTAATGTGTGAGAACTTCCAATGTATAACCCGTTGTGGTCACATGAGATTCAGTGGACCCCAGGTTAACTTCGCGACTACGCACGTCCGAAGAGACGGTCAAAATATAACAAAATATAACGAAAGAAATGTTAGTGCTCTTTTTGTCTATGGATCACACGACCCATGTGTGATGTACATGGGACTAATCTATGCACTGATTGCGCTGATCAAGAGTACTTTTTCACAGTCCCTACAAGTTTTTTTTCCTATCAACGTTATTTTCAATAAAATATATAGTTTTACATTATAAAAACAGTTGTTCTACTCTATTTTACACGTTCAAAACTGACCCATTTGATTTAACGAGTTTTATGAAAATTGGTAACCCGAAACTCTACATTGTACTACGCTCCTATTTCGACCCAATATTTTCTATAATAACGGAGACAACCCGCTACTTCACTTACGACATCTTTTGACGGCGTTGCTCTCTCTTTTAGTCAAGCTTTTTCTGGTTGTAACCCCGTGGTTTGTTCCAGCTGTATTTCTTGGAACTCGATTGTTGGTGTTTGTGCCCGCTCGACGATGTTGATGGTTTCTTGAAGTACGAATGTTTTGATCGTGGCGGGCCCTCCTAGTTTCTTCCGTTCTTGTTCTTGGTTGTCGGAGTTGTTTGTTTCTTTAAGTCTTTGCTGGTGTCCTTCATGACCTTTGCAGATTTGACCGTTTCTTTTAGATTTTTTCCGAAAAGAAATTCATCGATCGGGGCTGTTGACAACGAATCCTATATAGACGGATCAAGATTGCCGATGAGCAATTTTCTCCTAATACTGGAGTCATCATGATGCAAGTCTGCCAACAGCTTGCTGGTGTCGCACAGCTTCTGCATCATAGCACTCCATTCCGGCATGTCCTTATTTTTCGCAATAATTGACAGAGTCGAGGCCACAACCGAGATGGCAACCGAAACTTTCTTTTGCCGCTTCGTAAGCCTTTTGTCTCTAGCAATAACTGGCTCCAGCATGATACCTTTGATAACCGGGTTTGTTTTGGGGGGTTCGAAAAAACCGCAATTCTTCGGGGGAGGGTTATTCTTTATAATCACCTTCAAATTATCTTCTGGCAGCCCGCTTAAGATGATTTCTTGCCATGGTTTGGTGAGGTCAGGATGAGCATCGGCAGCGTACTCTTTTTCTTCGTATATCTTATCTCCAAAGGCTTCCAAAACTGCAGCGTCCTCTTGAGTGTTCTCTCGATTTTCTTCTTGGTTCCTGTCTCCTTCTCCTCCTTCTGAGCTCGACGATGAACGTGAAGAACTTTTTTCAACAATCCTCGACCTGTTATTCAAAGTCACTTTCATTTATTTTTCAATATCAGCTATTCGAGTTTTCTTAACTAATCTTCGACAGTTCGGAAACATTTTTATTGAATATTTGCCTCGGCTTTCCTAGTCCCTATTACGGGTGTCCCTCCCTTAAATTTTTAAGTTCAGGGTAGACTAGGTCAGTCCAAATGACCACCATCTTGAATGTCAATAAAGGGGTAACTATTTAGGTTGGTATAAAAGGACGCACAGTTAGGCCACCATCTTGAGTGTCAAAAAAGAAGCAACTAATGATTTATGTCGTTTTTCATTAGTGTGGCGATTAAGTTATGACATAATGTGTCATATATGTCAAATTACGCTTGTCATTTTTTACATAAAAATTCATGAAAAAACCAATTGCAGGATAGCTGCGCTATATGTAAGTCGTTTTTTTCTGAAATTGCATTTCGATACACAAAGCGAGTTGCACTCGTTCGTGTTTTTGTAGGGCTGCACCCATAGTCCATTGGTGATTTACCGACTCGAGCGGAGTTTGCAAGGATCTTGAATTTATCACTTGAACCTGCAAGTTGTACTTGTTTGGCTGCGACATTTCATTGTAGGTTATGTTACCCGACGCGGGAGCCTATCGGAATTCGGCTCGGGCACGTAAATTTTGGCACTAGATTTGTCGAATTCATCATTTTTCGAGAACTAGATCTCAACTTACGATTATGAAGGTCGGGATCGTCGTCGGAAGACTCCTCGTAATAACGTCAACCATGCGCTCGTCGACTCCTTCTTCGGGAATCGCGGCTCCTCTTGCGACTATGACTTTTTCTCTGTTTCTTCTTTTTCTTGCTGCGCTCCATTCTCTTCTCTATATCTCGCAGACGACTTTCAAGGTCAAAATTCATTTTTTGTGTTTCATTCATCCGATTTTATGAGAGAAACTTGTTACCTTCAACACACAAAACAATAGAATGACATTCCTTGGGCAGACCGTGCAGTGCCAGCACATCAGTGCACCACGTGAAAGTGGGGTGCTGTAGCGCGGTTTTTTCAAAACTCGCCACGAGTTTTGACGTTGAAACTTGTGAAAACTTACGTGAACAAAAGGACTACATGTTTCGATCATCTCGGAGGAGGAGCTACGTACAATTATGGTTGAACTTCACTTGGTAAGTTCGCTTAATCATCAAAGTATACATCATTTTGTCAAAGCTCGTGTATGTAAGATACCATTTTTTGTATGGAAGTATGCTATTCAGGGATCAAAATACGAAAAGTTTTCTTGCTTTGTCACGGAAATAAACATTTTCATGAATAGTTTTGCGATAAAAGTCAAATTTTTAAAGAAAAATATTCTGACGTTTGTTTAAGATAAAAAAATTCAAAAAAGGAGTAAAAAAATCGTCAGGGAATACAAAGGAAGTCATAAACCGAATTTCTGCACGAGGTTCAAGTCGATGCATCATAAAAGGAACGCAGATAACAACTGTTTTTCTGCGTAGCGTCCATTGGACCCCAGTTTGACCACAACGTTATTTTGAGGAGGTGTGACCACAACGCGAGGAAAGTATAGTAATGTAGAAAATTTTGGAAACGGTCAAACTAACAAATTTCCAGTTATTGAATTTTACAAAATATGCAGCATCCGCAAAATTTTTGTAATCATGAAGATAGGAACATTTTAAGGAATTTTCGAAATTTCAACAAAGACTCAAATTTTGAAGATTGAAATAATTCTGAAAAAGTCTGTAATTATTGAATGTTCGGTCATTTTATCTATTTAGGTATCATTTATAACTTCGAAAAATGTCGATTATCATCAGACTTTGAATATTTCGGATAGTTTCATAATAGGCAAATTTTTTGAATGTAAGATTTTATGCTGATTCGGAAATTTTTAAAATATCAAGATTATTGTAGAATTCAGAAATTTTCAACATCGTGAGAAATTTTGACATTGTGAAAAGTAAAATAATTCACAGAAAGGCTATTATTGATTGAAACGAAGTTGTAAAATACATAATTAATTATTATTCATTAAATAGCTTGACTCACATGGGACATTCTTCAGCAGAAGACCTCAACTTTTCCGGACGTGTTGAAATCCGCCCTTGATAAATGCTTGATAAATAACAACTGTTTTTCTGCGTAGCGTCCATTGGACCCTAGTTTGACCACAACGTTATTTTGAGGAAGTGTGACCACAACGCGAGGAAAGTATAGTAATGTAGAAAATTTTGGAAACGGTCAAACTGACAAAATACCAGTTCTTCAATTTTACAAAATGTGCGGCATTCGCGAAATTTTTGTCATCATGAAAATAGGAACATTTTAAACAATTCGGAAATTTTGAAAATCGTGATAAATTTTGACATTGTGAAAAGTAAAATAATTTACAGAAGTGCTATTATTGATTGAAATGAAGTTATAAAATACATAATCAATTATTATTCACGAAATAGGATGGCTCACATGTGAAATTCTTCAGCAGAAGACCTCAACTTTTTAGGACGTGTTTAAATCCGCTCTTGATAAATGCTCAGAATCCACGCGTCAATCCGTAATGTATGAAGAACACTCCAATGATTTTCCTTATCTCTGCACTGTGATGTTTGTTATGTGTGTACTCAAAATCAATATTTTAATCTTTCAACTATATTGTATTCTCATAAAAAGTCTAGATTGCGACGATGACGATTACACCAGAACTTGTTCTCAAAGTACATTTTGTTTTGCATGCTACGAGTTAATTGTTAACGAACGCTTGTCAGAAATTATAATTTTCATATAGACGCCATAGTTAATTTTATTCCGATGAAATCTTCTAATGAACAAGTGGAATGAATTCCAATCTATTCTGACGATAAAAATAATTTCTGGGGGGCAAAAAACGCTGCTTTTCCGGCGCCACTGTATACTCGTACAAGGAAAACGTGTGATGATCACATAAGAACTGAATTCAATCTGGTTTCTACACGCCCAAGATACACCACTGCATTAAGAGGGTTTTTCGGAAAAAATTCTGGATAGAAGATATCAAAAGACGTATGGACTGTATTTTTAAAAATTATAAGAACGAGCCTTAGAATGCGTTGGTATTCCCATCGGCCTCATTGTGATTTGAGAATTGTACTAAAGCGACGATCGAGCTTGAAAATAGATGCGAGCAGATCAGGCAGGATGTTTGTTGCGTTTGCCGCCGGTGCAGATAACGTTGATATCGCAAATATGATTCTGTTAGCCCGCGCGGATGAGTTTGGCAATTTCCGCGCTGGAAACGCAACGCGCGAGGTTCTTCTGCCGTACCGCCCTCACAAATAATACATTCGTTTTATTCAGTTACAGTCATCCGAACTCAATTTTCGATCGATTAAAATACCCACGAATTTCCACAAATTTCCATTAATTCACGACAATGTCTATGAATTTCTATCAATTTTCATAGATGATCATTAATGTCTATTTTCTACAATCGATTATCAATATCTTCCATAGATTTCCTCCATTCCCAATTAATTCACGTAGATTTCTATCGATTCACAATCATCAACAACAATTTCCGTGAATCCAAATCGATTTCCATAGATTTCTATCATTTCTCATAAGTTTTTATGGTTTCCCATCGATTCTCATTATGCCCCATAATTTTCCATCATTTCTCTTAAATTCTAATCATATCAGATAGATGTATTTGTATGACTTTCGATTACTATCAATCCCCAACAACTTTTATGAATTCTCATCAATTTCCATGGACTTCCATAAATTTATATTCATTACTATCGATTACCACCATTAACGACAATGAATTTCCTTTATTGTGCATTATTTTCTATTGATTCCCATCAATTTCCATATATTTCCATCCATTTCGATAATTTACCATCAATTTCCATATATTTCCATTATTTTCCATGATTTATATCATTTCCTATGATTATCCATTTTTTTATTGTTTTCCATATTGTTTCTATCATTTATTATTTCCTGTCAATTCTCATGAATTTTCAAAGATTTTTTTAAATTCTCATCTATTACCATGAACGCCCCACAACTACTATCAATTCTTATCAATTTACAGAGAATACCATGAATTTTCATTCATCCTCATTAATTCCCATCGTTTTCCATCAATTTTTATCATTTCGTATAATTTCCTATCAATTCTGATGGATTCCCATCATTTCTTATAAATATATATATAATGCTTAGTTCGCCGAGATAGGTCCCATTAATACCATAGTGCCTCTAGAGTCTGTACACATCTAAACTCCAGAGGTTCATAACTCCAAGAGTTCTCGATGAATAAGGGTGCAATTTTAAGAACAAACATGGAATGTTCCAGTGACAGCTAGCAGTTACTCATGACTTGGTTTCTCTTCATCGCAAAATGCGGATGTTTTTTTGACGTCCTTGATAATTTGTAAAAACACAGTCAGACCCTTTGGATACCTCGCCCTTTCAATGTAATAAAGCGGAAAACTTTTGGTTTAGAAGTAAAGGGAATAATGCGCGCAAATACAATTACGTCATGTGTGAGCAACTTCACGTTTAATTTTTAATTGAGTACAGACTGTTGAACAGTTTTTTGAAGTGGATCGTATAGAGTTGCTGGATGTACTCGTTGACGTTGTTGAGAAGCAAATGTGTACACGCGAATTTGAACTGCAATTAATATAATCCGAACAAAATTGCACTGAGTATTCTCTTTCTGGTTGTAGTGATGCGAGGAAATCAAATCAAAATTGATGCTTTTTTTTCTCTAGAAGATCCCGCCTTTAACTTTCCTGTTGTTGATAGCATTTTTGCTAAAGTTCAGAATCGAGGTATCCGGTGCTGCGTATGTCTCACTGTAAAAAGTGTATGAAAAAATATGTGATGTGCTCGAAGGGCTGCAATGTAAATCTTTGAAGAATGTATTTACGGGGCAATAGATTGGTCATCGATAAAACGGACGGTGGTCAATTGTTTGTTGTTTTTCAACAAACCACGAGGCAATGTCTTTAAATGATTCCCCCTCAAATCCAAGAATTCTAATTCTGATAAAGTGCCGAAAGTGTCTATGTTGATTTCACGTATATTGTTATATCCGAGATTTAGAGACAACAACATCTTGTTATTCCTGAGCCAACTGCGAGGTAGAAACTCCAACTCATTGCAACATAAATCCAATTTCGTCAAATGAACTAAATTATCAAAAGTTCCTTCGGCAATTTAGTGTATACTGTTGTAGCTGAGATTCAGATACGACAAGCACTCGTCATCGCTGAGCAAACTAGAAGGCAATGACTTCAACTGATTGTCATATGAAGACGAGGATGTCAAATTAACTAAGTTGTCAAAACTTTCGTCAGAAATTTCTTTTATCGTATTGGTGCAGAGATCCAGTGATGATAATTCCGATGGAAACTCAATATTTTGGAGATCAGTGCCTTCAATATAGTTCTTGACCAAGACCAGGTATCTGGTGTTTCCCATCATTTGGATCGATTTCCTCGTCAAACGATCAAACTTTTGATACATTATTCGTATCGTTTCTGGGCTATTTTCATGTTTCCGCGACAAATCAACCTTGGTTCTCAACGTAATTAAAGTGTGTGGAAACGAGATAGAGCCCTCGAAGTTCTTTACGAGTGTATTGAGAATTCTAGATGTCAACGGAGGACAATAACGCATATTTATAGGAGTTGGCTCTTGATGAGGCATGAAGACCGAACGAGAAAACTCATCAATCCGTGGAGTTATATTCTTCATGCGTATGGCATTCAGGTCGGAGCAAGTCACATTATCTGAACTACTAATGGTCAAATAGAAGCCATTACTCATAGTTAAATAGATCCGGTATGAATCATTTTCGAGCGATGGGCAGTGATAGTCCAACTCATTTAGTTTTCCATTCGTTTTTCCAAGTTCACAACTATCAATCGCTGGACATTCATCAATTCCACTACTAAGTAGCCCCGTTTCCTTCAATTGCTGTACCTGCTTACTGCAATATTTACTTGCTTCATACCTCAATTGAGCATTTGCACAAATCACCAAAGCCAAGAAAACAGGAGAGAGAGTCAGCGGCCTCTGTAATGTGTCAGAATTCATAACTGTACAGTTAGACGAGTTCGAGTGCTATATCGAAACATTTCTCTCTAAATGAATAACAATATCTGCTGATTACACTCGTAACTCAATCGTGTGCAATCCCTGCCGCTTGAGGAAAGACTAATGAAAACCGCATTGCGGACTTCATTGGTTTTTTGGAAAAACTTCGCAAAAAATAACTTCTCGTGTATGAAATCTGCTCCAAATAGAAGTTCAAACTTGAAGTTCCTGTTAATAACATCAATCTTGAAGTTTCGGAACTCGATTTCGGGCTTAAATTTTTGAAATTAAATCTCCAATTGCCGTATTAATGATACTATCTATAGTATCATCGAGCGATCCAACGTTCATCAGGATTTTGAAAACGTCAAAAAATTGTAAAAACGTGGGAAATATCAATAAAATTACAAATTTTTGGGCATTTTGATATATTTATCATATTTCAAAATCTTAAGTATATAGATATTTTGATAATTCAAGCAAATTGGAAAGTTTGGAATATTGTAAGAAATTTTGGAATTTCTCAAAATGTTACAATTTACAAAATTTGAAAAACATAAAAAATATCAGCATATTTGTGAAATTATGAGAATTTGTGAAATATGAGAAAAAACTGTCTCATTCAGTGATTTTAGATTCTAATAATCCTTGAAAATTTTCATCGTTTCCGGAAATTGCAAGCTATCTAGCCACTTTGAAATATTTGATTATTCTGAAATTTCAGCGAATTCTCTGAATTCCATTAATTTCAAAAATGTTTGAAATCTCAGAAACTCGTTAAATTTCGGAAATTTTTCATTTCGAACACTATGGAAATTGTGAACATTTCTAAAATTTCCAAATTTTGAATATAAATTTAAGCATTTATGAAAATCTAGAAATATTAAAATCCTTCGAGTCTCAGAAATTTTACTAGTTCTTAATTATTCGAGGATTCGTAAAATTTCGGACTATACAAATTTTTAACATTTCAAAAAATCGAAGAATCTTGGACTTTGTCAACTGACAACGTTCGGGAAATTTTTGAAATGTTGGTCATTATGAAAATTCTCAAGTTCTGAGAAACAAGGTAGTTTTGGGATTTCTCAAAACGTTAGCAACTTTGAAAGCCCCGAAAATAATTCAAATTACAAAAATTTTCATATTTTTGGTAATTCAGTAAGTTTTTAGTAATGATTCCATCTACTTTGAATATTCCGTATATTTTACCGCTGGAATTTCATTAAAAATTATGCAAATTCCGAAATTACAAGAATATCAGAAATTTCCGAAGTTTGAGGTATTTCGATTGTTTTTTGGGATTCCGATAATTTTTCATGTCCGAGAAACATGAAAATTGTCCGAAATCCTAATGATATCGGACTGTTGGTAAGTTTTCGTAAATTTTGATAAAACATCCTTTTTTTTTAACTACACAAATTTTTTGCAACTTCAAACAAATTGAAATTGAAAAAAAAATTTTAACATTTTCAAAAATATAAATAGATTTGTAAGTAGTTGAAATAAGTAAATCCCTGAAATTTATACAATGCGAAGTTTCGAGCAGTTTATAAAGTATGGATAATTTAGGACAGGTTGTCGTTAGATTTTAAAAGAAAGTAATAAAGTAATTTTTCCATTGCTCGCCCGACTCGTTCGGAATTACATTTTTTTAAACTTATTTTTCCTTAAAAAGTCAAACAGAGACGTATGAAATCACTATTCTAACGAAAAGACCAGCGAAAAATGGAGAAATGAAGATAAAAAAAGATACTGTATATGACTTTAGAGATGACTGTTAGAAGATTCATATGATTTTAAGTCGAAAATAACGAAAAATAAATGTTTGAGCTGTTTTCATTCTGTTTTCATGATATTTCACTAGTCCGCTCAGCTTTCTGTAGACATAATGAGTAGATTGTTAAGAATACTGACTCTCTAAGAAACATAAAAAACTTTCTTTGTACACCTCGGGGCAATAGAAAGTTTCTAATAAAATTTGCCGCGAGGTGGCGTTTCGACTTCGTCGCGAACGAAAGAAGTCATTCTATTTGTCCACAATGCCACTTATTCATCCACAACGTCATGCAGCCTACTCCTTTCCGCACACCCTTCGTAAACGAGCTACTTTCGTTGCGCTCGTTCAGGCATCAGAAACGCCACTTCAGCGGGCACTTTCGCAATAAAATCTATACGTACTTCGGAGCGGATGCTTTTTCACGACTTGGCCGCAAAAATTGCCTCATCAAAAAAAAGCATCCTTCCGCTGCTCGGTGCATAATGCACTATTTTATTGCGCTGCTCGAACTCGAAAAACCCTTCAATTGCCTTTAGGTGTTTGACGTTCTCTCGCGTTCATTTATAACACTCAAAGGAAAGCTAAATTACCATTATAAAATAACTCACAATTACTTATTAACGATACATAACTTCTATATAACGTTTTGTTTGCATTCTTGATCCTAAAAAATTTAAGTATTAAATAACAAATGTCATATATTAATGATGAGATGCAATGAACGTTATTTTATGATGATTTCAAGCTATTCAGTAATACATCTATCATTTTCAATAATCAAGTTCTTACTTAATCGATATCAGCAATCAATTATTAGAAATGACAATTAGAGGCGTAATTTGATAATTTTTTTGTTCTAATTCAACTTAGAAAGATAGAAAACTGATAATGTGTGTTATGCTGCGAATGGAATTGATGCGAAAACTTATTTCAATTTTCAAGAAATCTGCGACCCAACTGCAACCTTTGAAAGTTGCATCCTTAGTTCTTAGGCAGTAGGGCACTATAAAGTTTATGATATGACAATAAGCTGTGCTTGATCTTTTTTTTTATCGAATATTACCTGAAATCATATGAAATCACGAAAACCAGTGATTTATAGCGAAAAACGCCTCAGATACTGTTTTTTATACAATACAATACTCAAGTAATTTGCAACTCAACGACAAACTTTGAAGGTTGTCGTTTAGTTGCATCCACTTTGTTTGCTAGACAATATAGCAGACCTACAATTTTGGAAATTATTTTACGATCTTTTAGAAATTTAGTTTTTGAGGTTTTTCATGTCGTCATGATTACGAATTTCAAGTCGAAATGTTCATGAACAAAAATAAAAAAACTTCTCGAAGATCGAGAGAGTTTCGAAAGAAATTCGAAAATTTCAGGTTTGATCGCCATTTTGTTATCCTGAATTCCAACTCGAAATCCGTGAATCACTCGGGAAAGAAATTTAGCGATGATCGAAAGAGTTTCGGGAAAAATTGCAGAATTTCAGATACTTTTTTTTTCTTTGGAATTTTCACTCAAAATTCATAATTGGTAACCCCGAAATCCCTGTCGATCAAAAACCAAATTTCGAAACGATCGAAAGGGTTTCGACATATATTTCTAAATCTGTGGTCCTCCATAGTGTGTTCACAAATTTCCACTCTAAATTCGTAACTGATGGCCTCATTGAATCCTCGAAAAATGAATATCGTGAGTTTGAAGTACAATCAAAAAATGTTCGAACATTTATTTTAACTCGAAATTCGTGATCAACAACGTAAAAAACGCTCAAAGATTCAGAAGTGCAAAAATCGTAAAGGTTTTCAAGGAATTCTCGTTCCTGTCAGTCTACAATTGAGTTTTTGAAATATTTCACCGTCAAAAAACTCGCGAATATCGATTGAGTTGAATTAAATGTATTTATTTATTACCATTTCGATAATTGTTTTCACAAGGAGTGTACCGAAGTGTCCGACGCTGATTTCAATAATATCAAAGTACGTTGTAGGCGACCCAAATCTGAGCGACACGTATTTTTTTTCTCAGCCAAAATTCGACTTGAAGAAGTAAAATGAACCCTCAAAGTAGGGGGTTTCAATCGTCCAAATAGCAGTTTCATGTACTAGCGCTTATTTTTCGCAAACAAAATGTGTATAAATTTTTTGTTAGGGGAGATGATGCAACGTACATTTCGGGTGGACTAGGAAATCTAATTTTCGGGGGTAAACTATCCCCTGGAGAAAAACTTATTTTCATTCGAAATTCAAATTAACGCTAAACATTCTTGAAAAAAATTTGTTACATACTAGAGACGAGGCTAAGGTCGACTTATTTTTGCTTTTTTGGATATCCCATAACTTAGGCAGTTGCGACCCCTAAAATGAACTTTTTCATAACAGATCCAGATTGACGCTGAAAACTTTCGTAAACATCTACTGTATACTGGAGACAATGCTAGAGTCGACGTTTTTTTTGTTCCGTAGATTTTCCACAAACTAGGGGGTTGCGACCTCTAAAGTTAACTTTTTTTTACCCAATCAAATTCCACGTCGAAAATTCTAAAAAATATATCTTGTACACTAGAAATGACGTAAAAATCTTACTGTTGTTCAACATTGGAGTCGACCTATTTCTTTCTCTTTTGGATATTCCATGAAGTTTTTCGATACCATGACACTCGAGTGTGTCCTTACACGACCCACCTGGATATTCCATGAACTGGGGGATTGTGCACACTGAACTTAATTTTTTTCATGTATAATCTACATTGACGCCAACAACTCTAAGAGAAAATATGATATCTCTAGCGGAGTTGCCGGACGTAACATTACGTCTCTTTTGCATACCTCTTACGCCCGTTGCATCCTCCTTCCATACTATATGTGCAAGAAAATGATGTAACGAAACGTAGCATTCTATTGCTTGAATGTCGTAAAAAACCGCTTCTCCTGGTGAAAAATTATAGACTCACACCGAATGCCACCATTTACAACGTGAACGAAAGTTTAATTTAAAAATTGCTAAAAATGTGAATATGCAAACAGTCGTCTGCTATACTGCTCGCGTGTGCGTCACGAATCGTCGCATGAAATTCAAAACTGTAAAGTGCTAGTCTCGAGTTTCGATGAGACAGCAAGCCCCACCAATATTTTCTTGAAAAATTAGTATTAGAATATATTGAGTATTTCAAAAACTTCAAGGATTGTAATGGCTTGGAAATTCATGAAAGTTCTACAAATTTTAGAAATGTTAAGAGTATTGATGAAAATTTCGACGATTGTGATAATTTTGGCAATTCGAATTTAATAACAAAGATTTGATTAAATCATAATAAAGATTCAAATTATTAACTTTTTTGGAAATAGAAATTCCATAGTTTTCGAAGTTTTTAGAGTTTTCGAAGTTGTAGTAAAAAATTTTTGATATCCTTCAGTTTTCTCAAAAATCGAATATTCTGAGAAATTTTAAAAGTCCAGTAAATTAACTTTGAAGGTTTTAGTGAATTTTTTGAACTTTGAAAATTTTCTAAATATAAAAATTCGAGAAATTTGGGCATTTTGAAGGTTAATGGATTTTCCAAAATTTCAAAATTGAAAACTTCCAGAATTTCTATAACTTCCAAATTTTTTAGGATTTTCAATGTTTTAGTAGATTTCTAAAATTGTTGATTGTGGAATTCAAAAATATCCCGAAATATGGGATTTTCCGATTTTTTTGGATTTTACAAAATTTTCAACATGCCCAAAACCAAAAATTTTGCAAAATTCCATAATTTTCAAAAATATTTGGATATTTCAAAGTTTTCAGATATCCCTAATATTTGTCATGTCTTCAAAATTATAGAATTTCCGGAAATATAAAAATTATGTAACTTTTCGGAATTTCGAAATTTTCGAAACTAGCTGAAAATTTTCAAAATTTTTATAGTTTCCGGAATTTTCAGATTATTTCATGTTTGAAATTTTCAACAATCTTGAGTTTTTTCAACATCCAAAAATTTATAGAACCCACAAAATTTCAGTGAATTTCAACCTTATAAAATTTTCAGAACATTATTTCAATTTTAAGAATTTTTGGAATCCAAAAATTTGAGAAAATTCTGGAATTTAGAAAGGTTTAGCATTTTCCGAAATTCCGAAACTGGAAATCTACAAAATTTTTGTAATTTTCAAATTTGTCGAGAATTCCTAATATTTTTGATGTTTGTGGAGTTCGAAAAATTTTTAAAATATGAAATTTTTTGATGTTTCTGAATCTTTGTTATTTTTAACATTTCAAAACGTGAAATTTCCGAAAATTGTATATGTTTCGAAAATTTTCAGAATCTCAACGTTGTCAAAAATTCCTAATATTCTTCGTGTTTCCGAAATTCGAAAATTTTCAGAAATATTATATATAATTGTAAAACTTTTGGATGCTTTAAAATTTCGAAACTGGGTGAAAATTCCCGAAATTTTCATGATTCCCAGAATTTTCGAAATGTTCAAATTTGTCGAAAATTCCTAACATTTTTCATTTTTTCAAAGTCGAAAATTTGAAAGAATCTAAAATTTGCTGATGGTTTTGTGGATTTTCCGAAATTTCATGATTTCTAAAATTTTTAAAAACTTCAAAGTTGTCGAAAATTCCCAACAATGTTGAAATCTTCAGTACGGGATAATTTAAGGCATTTTTCAAGTATTTATGACTATTGAGAATTCATACATGGTAGAAAATCCCAAAATTCCGAAAATTTATAACAATTTCCAGATTGTTGCAAAATGCTTAATATTTGGGGATTTTCAGGAAATTTTAATGTTTAATTTTTCCTACATTTTCAAAATATTCCAAAAACTTTGATATTCATGAAATCTGCGAAAATTTGGAAATGCTGAAAATGTATAATTTGTAACATTCAGAGAAAGAAAAACAGGTTGATTTTACTTTTGTCTCTGGTATGTGGATTGTTTATATCAAAAAATGCATATTAAGGGGTGATTGAGGGAGGAGGGGTTGCCAGCTCCTAAAGAATGGAATATTCAAAGAAAGAAAAAACAGGTTGGCTTTACTTTTGTCCCTAGTATGTATTATATTCTCAACAGAATTGTTGGCGCATTGTGGATTATACAGGAGAAAAATTTAATCCAGTGTATGCGATCCCCTAATTCATAAAATATCCAAAACAGAAAGAAATAGGTCGACTTCAATTTTGGAAAACAGTTCGACTTTAGAGTCTTTTTTAGTGGACAAGAGATGTTTTTTAGAATTTTTGACGTCGAAGTTTATTTGTTATGATAAATTCACTCCAGGAGGTTGCAACCCTCTAATTTGTACAATATTCGGATAATAAAAGAAAACGCCCAATCTAGCATCGTCTCTAGTAAATCATAGATTGTTTACAAAATTTTTGGGGTCAATATGGATTTGTTATGGAAAAATTTATTTTCAGGCGTTTTAATCCCCTAATTTTTGGAATACCCGAAAAACAAAAAAACGTCGACTCTAGCATTGTCTCAAGTATACAATAGATTTTTTTGAAATTTTTCGGCGTCAATCTGTATTTATTATGGAAAAGTTCATTTTAGAGGTTGCCACCCCATAAATTATGGGATATCCAAAAAAGGAAAAACAAGTCGACCTTAGCCTTGTCTCTAGTATGTAACATATTTTTTTCAGAATTTTTGGCGTTAATCTGAATTTCGAATGGAAATAAATTTTTTTCCAGGGGGTAGTTAACCCTCGAAAATGAGATTCTCGAATACACCCGAAATGTATGTTGCTTCATCTCTCCTGACAAGAAAATTAATACATATTTTGGTCGCGAAAAATAAGCGATAGTACATGAAACTACTATTTCGACGATTGACACATCCCACTTTAAGGGTTCATTTTACCCCTTTAAACCACTTTACAGCTAATAAAAAAAAATACGTGTCGCTTCGATTTGGGTCGCCTACAACATATTTTAATATTACTGAAATCGTTGTCGGACACCTCGGGTACCTTTCTTGTCAGTGGATTGGGAGTATTCGGATGAATGTAATTCAGTATTACCAAAGCAGCAATTACAATTCGAAATCATGGAAATGAATATAGCACGTTCGAATATACATATATACATGAAGGCATCATAATGAAAAATTGTGCTATGAATTAATTCAGTTGGAACTCACCAGTTGTGTGTAGACAGCGGAATTCCTGACATAAGAGTAGAATGAAGCTTAAAAAAGCTGCGTTTATATGTATACACGAAAAATTGTTCATGGCGTCATGATCACATTATTGAACAAAAGCTTTAAGAAACAATAGAACTGTAAAAAGTGTAAATAACAAGGTTACCCAATATCCATGAGGAAATTAAAAGGCATTGGTTTCTAAATTATTCACAATTCAATTACTACTTACTTGGAAACGTTCTCATAATTTGAATGATGTGCAAAAAGTTAATCAGTGAAAAATTGTGATCATCGCGTTATTAACATACATATTCACAAACAATTCCATCAACGATAATGTTTTAATGAGCGTATTATCCATCAATTCTTTTTCCTAGTCGCCAGTACATATAATTACCTGAAAATTCGTTTTCATGTTTATAAGAATGAATATACGGTGGAAAGTTTTCTGGTCGTTCATTATACTTACTCTTTCATCAAGGAAACATTGATTGTTTAATGAAATTAATTATATTATAATGAAGCGTATATAATTGTTCTGTCAATTTCATTGGAAAACAAATAACTACAATAGTTTCACCTTGACGATCATTCATTGTTCCTATATTCCTTTGGGAATGATAATTTCTGTAATATTCAATAGAAACGAATTTCACCTCCGATAAGTTTAATTATACGAAAATGTGGATGACACATATTAAAAATGGACAATTTTCACGGTCACGATATTATTTTACTGTAACCAGCGGACTCGCGCCAGATAGGACCGATAATGGGCGACTTTCCAAAATGAGCCTACCACCCCCGATGTTTGTCAATGACCTGGGAGAAATGCTTTAAGGGTTCTGAATAAAACTTTTAATACTGTATAATATTCAAGTCCGAAATTTTTATTTATACAGAACTGCGAAAATCATAAAGTAAAAACAGCAGGGTTACATATGATTATTAGGGGGTACTAATTGATGCCAAATGTATCCATACCAAAAAAAATTGAAATGACTGTCTCAGATGTTACCACTGATTCGTCTGCAGACCGGAAATATTATATTGGATGAGAAAGAAATGTCTCCAGGAGTTATCATACAATGCAGCAGGCTGATTAGTATAACGCGAATTGCAATTTTGAAAATAATAAACAGTTTCGAATTCACGGAATTAGATTAAGAAATTTTTGTGAGAAATGAAAATGTTCAATGTATAACCTGTTGTGGTCACATGAGAACCAATGGACCCCGGGCTAACTTCGCGTCTACGCACTAACAAAGAGAAATGTTAGTGCCCTTTTTGTCTATGAATCACACGACACACGCCCTCACAGAAAAATCGATAGTGTCGCCAACTACATTTTCGGTTGTACGTGTCTCATTTATTTGACTGAAATTTTTTTTTAATCAGCCACCGGGCATTCGAATCAAAAGACCGACTTTCGTTCTTATAACTACAAAAGGCGTTTGAGATGATGCGTTACATCGACCTAAGGTGGCGGAGTCACAACTTCGTTGCGCGTGAAATAAAAAATCTGCGATAGTTGACTCAACTACCTGACTCGCTTGCTTGTAACGTTTCGTACCGAAGATTGAATTCGTGTGGAAGTTATTTCGAACATAGTTATTTTTAATACTACTTTAGACAGAGACTCCTTCAAAATTATTGCTTTTTTCATGTACGCACGTAATTAATGCGAATGAACTCATAAGTAATTTTTTACAAAGAAAAATCGGTTATATCCAATGAGCGGGCATGTTGAAATCACGATAAGTTACACACATGTGCAACAACTATATTACCACACGTACCGGAGTTTAAAAGTGATTTCAAATTTTTCTAAAATACAAAAACTAAT
Organism: Platygaster equestris; assembly: GCA_030522785.1. NCBI lineage: Eukaryota > Metazoa > Arthropoda > Insecta > Hymenoptera > Platygastridae > Platygaster > Platygaster equestris. The sequence continues at coordinate 573 of JAPYZK010001017.1, read as the reverse complement.
AATGGACTAACTTGAACATAAACAAACTTTCTGAATTTCCCATCCGATTTGCTGAAAACCGTCTGCTATATTATTCTACAGTTTATCGAAAAAATCAGACCGGTTCTCACAACTGTAAAGTTGGAAAAACTTTTCGTTCAGCTTTACCCTGATAGTGTCTGAAAAATGTCTTTGGTTTTCCATTAGAATTGCAAGATGCGCTTATTTAAATTACATAATTGTTCTCGTACAAGTCATTGTTTTCTCTGTATCAAGTACATTAAAGTGGTATCAAATAGTTACTACAATTGTTTTTGCGGAACTCAGTGAAACGCCCCGAGCTGGTGCTAAAGCACGTAGGTTCAGGACGCTACTTATTTGCAGGGATCTGGTTTGGAGAAATAAGACACTTATTCCCACTCTAGTTTAGAATTTATGAACTCATTTGAACAACGAAATCCGAACAGACTGAATAACACTCACTGACTGGTACTCACTCAAAAGAACTGACCCAAAAGAACTGCTCGCACTTACAAGAACTGACTTTCCAAAAGAACTGACACCCCGGCTCTCAAAGCGAGCTACTTTTATATC
>JAPYZK010001016.1:0-20393 GCA_030522785.1 Platygaster equestris | reverse complement strand
CAATTATAATGAATTACAATGAATGATAAATAAAAAATATTCACCAAATCTTTCCGTTTGCAAACACTGTCCATAGATTTCTCGCTCTGAGTGTCAGGAATTTCTTCCACGACTTCGCTCGCTTCTTCGACGGCCGAAATCCTGTTGTCCACGGCGAACGCGGCGTCCAGTTTTTCCTGGTTTTCCAGAGAAACGACGACATAATTTTCGCTGTCCGAACTGATGTCGCTCCTTATGGAAACCGTGTCGCTCGCGGCGTCGTCTGGCGAAGATTTCAACGCGGAATCGATCGACGTCATCAAACTGCTGAATCCTTTCTTCATTGATGACAAATTGACGTTAAAATTGTTCGGCATAAAAGGAGTCACTGTTTCTTTCTGGGGAGTCGATTCTGGAACACAAGAAACAGTACCTGAAGCAAAAAAAAAACGTTGGTTTTGCTTCTCCCTAGCTACTTGAGGGCGAGGTTTTGGTGACGTTTTCTCGTCGCTTTTTATGAGAGACGAAAAATTTCTCGAACAAATTCGAAATTTGCAATTTTCGACAAAACTTGAACTTTCCAAATTTTTTGAAAGAATCAACTGTTTGAAATTTTTCGAGGAACTCAAAATATTCAAAATTTTTGAACAATTTTGAACTCGATAAATTCCAAAAGATTGTAGAATTCTTGTAATTTTCTGAGAACTCAAAATTTTCGAATGTTTCAAAAAAAATTACAAGTGTAAAATGAAAATAAAAACAAACGATTCTAAAACTCAAATTTTGCAAAAAACGATTACAAATACAATTATCAAAGATTGTATACGAGCTTATTAAGATTTGTACTGAATGCAAATTCCATTCATTTTCTTCGAAAAACGCTCCGAAATCAACTTTTTAATGATTTCACATAGCGAGTTCACAAACGTCGCCTAAACATCGCCTTTTGGAAACGTTTTGGCGTCGAAATCTCGTCGCTCCCAGCTAGCTACGGCTGTTTTCAGAACTCTTGAATTTTTAGGAAGTCGAATTCAAATTCCATGACCAAAATCCAAAATCCATTTTTTTTCACTTGCCAGCTTTCTTGTTCCAAATCTGTTGCTATTTTCAGAACTCTCGAATCCCGAGAAAATCGAATTCAACTCCCATAACCAAAATGTATCTTTTTCCACCCACCACCTTTTTTGCTCCAAATTTGAGCATCAGCCTTCCCGTTCTCCTTGAAGGTCACGACCGTCTGTGACTGCGTCGCGTGCTGCTGCATGTCCATGGACAAAATAGAGGAAACCTCGCTCTGCGGGGTGATGACGTCATTGCTCGTGTTCATGCGCTTGCAGCCGAACTCAAAACGAGCGTTCACCGCGTTCTCCCGCGGCGCCCCGAAGTCGTCGGCGATGCTCGACGAGTCGGGTACCACGGACTCGAGGTCGCCCCCGGAATTCTCCTTCCCCGGAGTTTGCGACGGCATGATAAATGTCACCTCGACCTGGGGCACCAGGGCCCCCACCACCAGGGAGCCACTGGCGTCGACCTTCAAAATCCGGTTGCTGTCCACCGACAGGTACGTCGTCATTTCGGACAGCACTTCGGAGAGGCGTAAGAGGAAAAGCAGTTGGTAATGGTTTACTTGGACACTGTAAAAAAAGATCGAACGAAAGTTTACACGAGATGTGAAAGAAAATGTTCAAAATTGAATTTTTGGGAATAAATGAAAATGAATTATGTTTCAAAAGTGAATAAATGTGGATTGAGTTTTTTGAATTAATCAGATGTTATCAAATTATTGTTAATTATTTTGTTAAATTTTGTTGATTTTATTTTTTATTAATAATTTTTCGAACATTTTTTAAAATCTTTTGAAATTTTGATCGGAAAATTCTTTAACTCTGAATTGTAAAGTGAGTCTAAACATGTAAATGAAGTCTTACTTATATTATATTAATGAATAATCGTTATTTGCTTTTTTTTAAATTTAGTCAAGAAATCAAAGCCCCCCCCCCCCCCCCCCCCGGATTGAATCCGAGATCCACCACTACGTAATCTCATGAGGTTCAGAGTTGCAAGGTTGAAATACGTAATAATTACCTCACGAGGTTGCTCACGTACGCAAGACCATGAATTTCCGCCTTGTTACCAGGGCTTTCCAGAGGATGTGATCCCGAGGACATATGAATCCAAAGAGTTAGAGGAAAAGCATCGAGAAATGGCACGGATCTACTTTGGCCAACCGCCCGAGCTCCGAAAAAATCGCCCCAAACGGGCTCCAAATTGCAGCACCAAACGTCTTTCGCTTCGGTCCACAAAAGCTCTCTGCTCAATTGAGGAATCATCTCGTTAATCGAATTGCTATTGAAATTTCTAGGCAGTGACCGGATTCCATCGGTACCTACAAAATTTTTTAAATAGTTGACTCAAGTTGACACAGATATTTCGAATAAAATCTTTAGGTTCCAAATTTTCTTCAATCCAAAAATTTGGAAAATGTATACCTCTAGCTTTCATAATTTTGCCTTTTTGAAAATCTGCGGAATTGAGTATTTTCTGAAAAACTCTGGAATTTCGAAATTTCGTCTATAAAATTTTCAGAAATAACAGACACACTCTGAAATTCAGAATTGCAGGAAAAGTTCTTAAAATTCCAACTCCAAAATTCCAACAGAACAAAATATTTCAAAATCTTACAACTCTAACTTCCATATTTTCGCTTTTTTTTCAATTTACAAAATTGAGAATTCTCTAAAATTCCAAAAAACCTAGGAAATCCCTAGAAAACTTGAAGTTTCATCTGCAAAATTTCCAGAAATCACGTACACACTAAAATTCCATTATTCCCAATTTCAAAAACACATCAAATCGGAAATTTTAATTTCAAAAATTGAAGAATCAAACAATCTTTAATCAACTGCAAAAATGCCGAATTTAAAAAAATTAAATTTTTTGAGTAGCATCACTGAAATAATTTTCGTGATTTCAGAAAAGTACATTTCATTTTATCACGCTTTTCTTTAGTACCATAATATTCAAAAAATGAACAAGCAGATTAAAAAATTTATTTATTAATTAACTAAATAATTAGAAACAAAAAAAGAAAAATACCAGAGCAGTGTTCAAGGAACTTTTCAGTGACGACTTGAAAATCGTCTTTTTTGTTCGGGAAGTCGGTGCCGAAAAACATTTGGCTCATTTGGAAAGCGTTTAGGCACTGCGCGAGGTCGGCTCGCGATGATCTTTCCGTCGACCTGACGTTCGTCAACGTCGCCCTCGAAGTTTGCAAATGTAGAGCACTCGGTCTGTCTTTCTGGTTGGGGTATTCTTGTTGGCTTTCGAGTATCAGCTGAAATACATATAAAGGTTAGAAAAATTTTTGCATATTTTCAAATATGTTACAAAAAATTTTTATAACAAAAATTGTTTTTGTAAAACTTTTATAAAACCACTTTATAAAAAAATGCGAATTTTACAAAACTTTCATAAAACCGACCTCATAACAATTTTTTTTTAAATTTTTAATAATGTTTTTATAAAAACTAGAATCACTAGAGGACGTCCATTGAAATTCTCATATTTTCGAAAATGTCATCTGAATAAAATTTATTCAATAATTCTAATAAATATAAAAAAATAAAATTATCTCATACGAAAGTTTTCTTTAAAAAAATCTTATATAAACCGAATTTTTTCGTATACACACAAAAAAAGCTTTAAAATGCATAGTTCATTTTTCTCTCATTTTGGAAAGCAATAATGAAATAAGTATTCATAAATAATGTATAAATACTCACTCGTGGTAAAATAGCCTCTATTTTAACATCAAAATACGCCAAATTCGCAGCACTTCCAGACGAAGCCGAATTCCAACTCGCCAACGAATGATAAAGATTCAAAAGAAAAGAATTGAACCACAAACAAGACGTTATATCAAAAATCACCTGAACGGGGTTGAGCTGAACATAAAATTTTGGTGGTGGAACTGCAAAAAACAACACAATATCAGATTAATCATCAATCATTGAAAAATCAATTATCGGTCATTAAAAAAACTCCAAAAAATTACGAAAAATATCAATAAAAAATTACGTGGAAACGTGATGTCGCCAGGATAATAAAAATACGTGAATTCCGCGTGGAAAATGTTGACATCTTCAGGAAGGTAAAATCTACTCCGATCACCTGAAAAAAGTTATGAATTTTATTATGATTATTATTCATTTGCGTTATTTAATCTTTTTTGGGTTAGGAATCAAAGCCAAAAACGAAATTCTCTACTCCTAAACACAGCAATCATCAAAATCATCATTAAGATCATTAATATATTGATATCTACTGAAATATAATCAATAGTATTGAAAATTGTCTATTTCTAAACACAGTAATCATCAAAATCATCATTAGTATCATTAATGATATATACTGATATTATAATATAATGACATATAATATCATTGTGTTACTACAATAATCATTATATTACTATAATGATATATACTGATATGATAATATAATGCCATATAATGATATCATTATGTTACTACAATAATCATTATATTACTATAATGATATATACTGATATATAATGATATGATAATATAATGATATGTAATGTGATGTAATGATATCATTATATTACTATAATAATCGTTATATTACTATAATGATGTATACTGATATATAATAAAAAATATATCAACATTATTGATACTAATAATTTTGACAATTCTCCATTTCTACACACGGCGAACCACAAACTGTACCTGAGCCATGCCTCTTCTTTCCTTGAGCTGCACAATTTTTTCGATTACAATAGTTTTCTGAATTGAAATGCATAATCGTGAAAAATTATGAGAAGGAAATTTACCAGCGACGAATTCTTTGGGCGCCAATTTTTTAGAAGAAGTCGTGACTTTGTACAAAACGAAGTCGCTGATTCTGAGCACTATGCAAGTCGTCATGAGTTTCGCTAATTGTTCTAAAACGTAATTTTTCACCGGATTCCCACTGGGCTGCGAAGATTTTTTCGCGTCTTGAGGGTTTTTACTTTCGTTTTGCGGAGCGATTTTTTCGGGGTTTTCTGCAGGTTTTGCGTTATTTCCTGAAACATTTTTTCGTGAGTTGCAAATCTTATAATTTCACAGAATTAGATAATTCCCCTAGTGATTCTAGTTTTTACGAAAACCTTATAACAAATTTTTATAAAATTTGTTATAAGGTCGGAAAATTTTTTATAACTTTTATAAAATCGACCTTATCAAAAAACGAATTTTTATAAATAATTCACTGATTTTATAACAATTTTCCCTGTTTTTATAAAAACCACAATCACTAGGGTCGTAATTTTTCGTTCGTAAATTTTCAATTAAAATCCGAGTTGAAGCTCGTTCATCAAAATTGTCGGAAAATTCAATTCTTCGTCCTTCACTCTCAAATTTCCCATCATTCTCATCACGAAAACTCCTCGCCATTTCTACCTGAAACATTCCCTTGATTTTTCGTCGATGGCGAATTGCGGGACCTCGAAATGTCGATGAGATCCATGAACTGATCACGAAAACTGGTCAAAGATTGCTGTAGCCATTGACCATGCGGCGTAGCATTTTCTTTATAACGAGCCCAATGTTTTCTGTCGGCCATAGCCAAATGATATGGATAATAATCCACTTGAAATTTCACTAACGATATTTGCAACGCGCCGCCATCTTTTAAATCCGGATGCGACGATCTCCCAGCTACGAAAAAATTCAGTCAAATTAACGGAATCCAAAATTCACGTTATCTAAATCAAATTCTCTGGGTTTGATTCAGAGTAACTGTAGATGACAAAAAAAATATTGTAGAGTATATTTTACCGCCTTCGTCGTCGCACAAATGAAGATCGATTCTCTGTGACAAAAAATGATACGAAGTTTCGACGACGTCGTATCTTGAAAATATTTTCGAAAGTGCTGTGGGATTCGTGGTCTTCGATCTTGCTTGTTGAGAAATTTGCGCTTGATACTCGGGTAAAACCTGAAAAAACGAAACATTTTTAGATTCTGAAAAATCGTTTGAAAATATACTTCAAAAACTCTAAATTTTTTAATGTGAGTTACCTTTGATTATTCAATATTAATTGGAAATCAACGAAATATTTTCAAGCTTCCAAATTTTTGAGAAATATTTTCTCGAGAGTATTTTTACTTTTTTTTTTTTTTTTTTGAGAAAAATGAAGGTAATTCAAACCTCGAGTTTTCGCGCAGCTTTTATTTTTCTTTCGTAGATCGTCGCTTTTTCAATGAGACCGCCTAAAGAGTCGATGAAATGAAGAGCTGCTTTTAATTGGGAATCAGTCAAAACCCACAAAAGATCATCTAAAATGATGACTAATCTTGAACCCATCACGAAGCAGTCTGAAAATCAATCAACAAAATGAAGTTAATAGTGCTCTTACATTCGAATATTTAAAACTACAAACTTTGTCAATTTTGATAAGAATGAGAATTTTGAAATTTTTGAATGTTTTGATACTAGTGGAATGTTGAGAAATTTTGAGAATTTTGTATAATATTGAGATTTAAAAAATTACGAAAATTTTAGATATCGAAAATTTGTAAAAATTATGAGAACTTTTATAATTTTTTTTATTCTGAAAAATTGTAGATTTTATGAAATCTAAACATTTCAATAATCTTGCACATTTTTTAAATTTTAATATATTTTTGAAAATTTTTAACAATTTTCAGAATCTGAAACCTTCAAGAAATACAAAAAATTTTATATTTCGAAAATTTTTGAAAATCATAAGAATTTTTAAAATTTCATTAACTTTGAGAAATGGTGAATTTTATGAATTTTCAACATTTCAATGAGCTCGCCCATTTTAAAAAGTTCAATATTTTTGAAAATTTTTCAACAATTTTCACAATCTGAAAATTTCGAGAAATAAACAAATTTTATACTTCCAAAATTTTTGAAAATCATAAGAATTTTGAAAATTTCGTTGATATTGAAAAATGGTGAATTTTATGAATTCTAAACATTTCAATGAGCTTGCCCATTTTGAAAATTTCAATATTTTTGAAAAGTTTTTCACAATTCTCACAATCTGATCATTCCGAAGAATAAATAAATTTCGAAGGTTTCAAAAATTTTGATTTTTCAAAAATCTCAAAAATTTGGAGAAGTTCCACAATTTTCAAAGATTCGACAATTCACAGCATTATAAGATTTCAATGATTCCAAAACATTTTTGCATATACATCATACTTTAAAAATTAAAAAACAAAAAACCAAACAAACCAGATAATCTTTTTTTGATCGTTATGCGACACCGAGCTTGATTCGTCAATAATCTAAGTGGCGTCAGGTTTTTGTCTTTGGTACTTTTGGCTTCTATCCGCACCGTCTGCCACTCAAGTTCCTTAAAAATCAGCAACTGCCCTCTGTCAGGGTCCTTGACCCTCGTCATTCTCAAATCACTACGTTGCCACGTTGGAGACTTTGATTCCACCAAAATCCTAGACATCTGCAAAGAAAATTCGAAAGTTCCTCATTTCACTTCTGCTCAAATTTTACTACACGATCAAATTCTTAGAGAAAATAAAGAAACTATAAAGCTAGAAAAATCTCTAACGATCGTTTCTGAACGAATGAGCTTTCATACGATTTCTACACACAGAAAAGTTGGTTTACTATAGCCAACCAAACATTTAGTAGATATTTAGCCAACCACATTTTTTTTGGTGCGTATCAAATTTCGACTAGCTGTACCAAATTTTCGTTTAGCTGTAACGCATTTTTGGTCACTGGTAACAAAATTTTGTTCTCTGTACCAAACTTTTTAGTTGGTTAAATATCTAACAAATGTTTGGTTGGCTGTACCAAACGACTTTTCAGTGCACATTCGTGAATTCTTTGTTCGATTATGTACCTGCACAGAGGCAATGAAAGCTGGACTTTTGAAAGTCACCGAAACAGTGTTCACTGTGACAGTTATGCCGTCTATGACTTTGTGAATGAAGGAATATTTTGTGGGGCCGCCATTTGACGGGAATCCTTGACCAGTTGACATTCTCCTCAAATCCTCGCAGGTTTCTATTTCTATGTGAACTTCGTCCAAGCTCTGGAGGGATTTTAATTGACAATAATTATTTTTAATATCATTGAATTAGAACTGTTAAAAAAAATTCCAAGAAAAAGAAATTATCAAATTACCAAATTTATAGGCACGCTCTTGAGTTTCGTCCATTGTATTCGAAAAGTCACTCGATTGCACCATGCATGAGTTAATCGCAACCATGACGGCAATTCCAGCAAATCCGTGAGTACAATTTCGTCGAGTTCCAAATTCGTCAATTCGCCCTCGCCTTTGAAAGTGCTCAAATTTATTTTATCTGCCGACAAATTTTTGGTGAACCTAAAAACATAAATATTTATCAATACTCAATCAGAAAATTTTTGTATTCATAAATAGCAATATTATTTTTTTAAAATATCAACAAATTTTTGGTGAAACTGAAAACATAAATATTTATTATCAACACATAAACCTAATCCGAAAATTTTGATATTCATAAATAGAAATATTATTATTTTAAAATATTGACAAATTTATTAATGTTCAAAACTTTACGATCATAAAATTTGAGTATTTTTTGGCCAAAGTTTTTATGATTCTTCAACTCTTTGGTGTTTAAACTTAGAATTCGAAAATTTTGTTTCTGAGTTTTTAATTTTTTGATTTTTGAATGTAGTATTTTTCGTTTTTATCTCTCGAAATATTTTCGAAATTTGACATCGTTCAATTCTTGTCACTGAATTCTTAAATCTTTTGAATTTCTAAATTATCAATCTTGAATAAAAATGCAAACAAAACGACACGATTAAAAAACTTCGTCAATTCATCTTCTTTCATTATTGCTCATGTCAACACAATAATTTAATCAATCAGTCCGAAATAACCTGTAAATCAAAAAGTTCCAAAGCCTTGTATTCCGTCAAAAAACGTAAAAAACGAAACCCATATGTTGGATCGCGAATCTGGATCGGTTCAACGACAGTGAAATCATCGATGATGACGATGATCGTGACATCCGTAGTGCACATTTCTACAGGAATGCAAAATCGATGAGCAAGAAAATATCACTTACCGCGACAAGTGTTTCAGCAGCTGGTTTTTTATGATTGACGCCATCGTGTTAGCGCAAAATTTTTTGCCGTTAAATGCACACGCGAACTTCAAGTAAACAAACCGTTGACATTATGAGGACTTTTCTTTTGATGATTCCGCGATCGGAAATTTTGACGTTTCCTGATTTCTACTGTTGCCAATTTGACGGAAGTAAAACAGGTGTTCAATTCAATCCGCCATTCGCGAATCGCAATTCGGCGGGAATTTGAAAATGTCGATTTGATTGGTCGGCCAACTGAGGCTAACTTGCATGTGCAATAATGTGTATCGCAAGCTAACCAATCAAATGAGGTTATTCTCACAGTTTCACCAACAATACTAAACAATACGTTGAAACGTCAACTTACGTTAGCTACATTTAAGCAGTGTTGCCAGATTGGGCGATAAATCGCCGATTGCGCGATTTCGAGTGATACTCCGGAGTCCGGCTGGCGGCTACTGATTTTGAACCAAGGCGACAAGCAGCCGATTGGGCGATTCTAAATCGACGGGAAAAAATTTTTTTTTTATTTTTTTAGATATTTTATTTCCATTTATCATGTTTATTCGGGGTATTGGATATTGCTTTTGACTGAAAAGTTTCTGACTAACACGTACACGTGATTTTTTGGGTACATTTTCATTGATTTGAGAAATGTTTTTATAATTCTCTTTATTTAACGAACCTCACAACTCATAACTTACAAAATGTCATATATTTGTATCGTATAAATCAATCGACGAAGCTGTGAAAAATGCACTATGATCTAAATTGAAAAGCACGAAAAATTAGAATATTGTAGAATTTATAAAATATCATACTCAAAAAAATGTAAGAAAAATGAAAATTATGGAATACGAATATATGGTAACATGATATATAATGTTTTTTATCTCAATGTTCCATGATTTCCGTAATTAATTAGTAATGCGTGAAAACATATTTCCGTAAGTGAATCCTACACAAAATCCAAATGACTGCATCGCGCAAAATATGAGAATTGAAAATAATGATAAAAGTTAAAAAAATGGGAACTATCGAAAACTAGAATTCCGAATTACATTTCAGTGATCTAAAAAATTTTTGATTTTGAAAAATCTCCGGATTTTAAAATATTCAAAAATTGTTGAAGAATTCGAAAATTTTAAGGATTCTGAAGTAATAAGAATTATTATGCGAATAGCTGAAATTATGGAAATGTCGACAATTTTCAAGATTTTTGAAAATATGAAAATAATTTTAGAAATTTAAAATATCTAAATCAGTTTGGATCAGTGTATTGAAAAAACCGTCAAAAACCAATCATCACTAATAATTAATATTACTAATTAATTATCAAAAAACCGTAGAAAATAATTTTCTACGGTTTTTTGATGCCGCAAAGGAAACATGTCTACGATATGAAACGAAATAATATGCATTCAATTTTGTTACTCTATTACATCGATTTACTCGCTCATTTTCATAAATTTAAGACATCAGAAAATCGTAAATTTTCATTTTTCTATGAACGTTTAAACTAATAACAAACGAAGTTTGATATTCATTCTCGATTGAAAATACTCTTCGACTAAAAGATAAAATTTTATTGGTACATAGATCGAAAGTAAAAAAAAACGTTAGCAAATTAAAACTAGAAAATTAAAATGCATATTTTGAGTTAAAATTCCATCATTTTTATCAACATATGTACAAAAATTGTATTCAAAACGAAAATTTGAACCTTTTTGTCGCATGTTTCGCTCGTATAAAAATCAGGCTACTTTTGAGCGATTGGAAAAATTCAAGCGCGACGATTTTGGGCGATTTCCTTTTCAAACCATCTGGCAACACTGCATTTAAGTTCGTAAACTTTCGCTCCCTGTTTCGCACATTCGTAAACACAACAAAAGATACAGAAATTGTGTAAAAGTCAGTGAAAAGTACTTGTATTTAATTCGGAAGTGATTGAAAACTTGTCAAAATGTCAGAGGACGAAATGGAAAGTTTCGAAATAAACGAGCACGACATAGACAGTGCATATAATGTGAATCGTCCCCGACGAAAACTTACGAAAAACCAACAAATGCTCGGGATTTGGGCCGAGGACGAGAGCGACGAAGATGTCGCCGGGCCCACTCGGCCCTTTTCCCAAATATCCAGCAAAGGGCCCAAAAATTACAGAGCCCCGATGAATTTCGTCGCTGGCGGTGTCCAGCAAGCGGGGCAGCCCAAAAAAGACAACAATGGTAATTTTTTTGCACTCTCGATATTATTTTTATCCTTCGATGTTTTTTACTGAATATTTTCGAACGTTGTGATATGTTCTGATATTTTTTTAACAACCGCGTTCCAATTTTCTAGAAGAGAAAAAATCGGAGGATGACGACGAGAATTCTGGGAACGACAGAATCCGAAATAGTTCAAGCGAGTCTGAGGAAGAAGCTGCTCTAGGTTTCAAAAGGAAATCCACAAAAAAATTTCCCATTCACACCGACGCAGACATTGCTGGGCTCAGGAAAAAACAAAGCTGTTTTAATCCAGCTTTGGCCCAAAAAGGAGTAGGCAGTTGGGAAGTTCATACCAAAGGAATCGGAGCCAAACTTTTGCTCCAGATGGGTTTCGAACCTGGAAAAGGATTGGGAAAAAAATTGCAAGGTTTATAACGTATTTTGTTTTGAATGTGAATTTTCAATTGTACATTGAATATTCGATACGATCGATGATTGCATTGATATTTGAACATGGTAATTGACATAATAAATTGAGTATTCAGGGCCGTAGAAAACTTTGTGATAAAATAAGTTTTTTTTTTAAATTATAAACAAATTTGTAAAATTAAGAAAATGGATGAAATTTTCATATCTGAAATTGACAAAAATTTATGAAATTCTCACAACTTTGGAAATTGACGAAAATTTTGAAAATTATGGAAATTTTTGGAATTTCTTTCGAAATCAACAAAAAATTTGAAAATTAGCAGAATTCTTGAAATTATCAAACATTTTAACATTCTTAAAATTTCCAAAATTTCTGTAATTTCAGAAATCCATCAGTGAATTTTTCAATCTTCGAAGTTTCCACATTTTTCCTTTCATACTTCCAAAAATATTTCATAATTTTCCATAATTAATGTTTTCATTAAAAATTAAGCATCCCAATTAAAATCGACACTTTTTTACAGGAATTAACGCACCTGTAGAAGCCCACGTGCGCCGAGGCCGCGGCGCCATCGGAGCCTACGGCCCCGAAAAACTGGCCAAAATCGCGAAAACCTCCCCTCCCCCCGACGAGAAAAAACCCTCGACCCAAAAAACCTCCCAATGGCGGAAAAGCGACGCCAAAAAGAAAACCGTCTACACCTACAAATCCGTGGACCAACTTCTCGACGAGTCGAAATCGAAACCCTTGAAAACCTCCATTTTGGGAAACGACCTCGCCAAGGTCAAGGTCATCGACTGCAGGGGACCCGAGCAAAAGGTCTTGAGCGGTTACCACGCCATTGCTAATGCCCAGCGGCGCCCCAACGATGGCACCAACTATGTCGAAAAGAAAACTTCCAACTTTTCCCTCCCGGAACTGAAACACAATTTGGACATTATTTTGAATTTGTGCGAAGAAGACATAATTCAGAATACCCGAAAAATGAAGTATTTCAGCGACAGGTTGATAACTCTGGAGGACGAGGAAAAAAAAGACGAGAAGGTGAATGTTCAGTACGAGGAGATGACGAGGAGAACTGAAGTTGTTCTGAACACGGTGGAAAAGATGATCGGGGGTGATGTGAGTTTGGATGAGATGGCGGTCGAGTGTCGGAAACTCAGGGATGAGTACCCAGAGGAGTACATGGAGTTTGAGGTGGGGGAGTTGACGAGCGGGTTGGTGAGGGAGAGGATGATGGAGCTGTTCAAGAATTGGAGCCCTCTCCGGTTTCCGGGTTACCCAATGGAGTTTTTCAGGAAGTGGAAGGAGATTTTGGAAAAGGGGAACAAGGTTAAGAGCGGGGGAATGTCCCCGTGGGATACCATGATTTGGTTCGGGTGGATGCCGTTTTTGAGGGGGGCGGCGCTGGAGTGGAATTGCAGGTGATTGCAGAGTTTCTGGGGGTTTGGGAATTGTATTCCTGAAATTGGACTCGAGGAATTCGTACACTTTTATGGAAATTTGGGATTTTTATGAATTTATGCGCTCAAATAATTTGAATGATTCCCAAAACTCACAACTTTCGAATTTTTTAAAAAACTTCGAAACTTCAAATTTCTCAAATAACCCAAGATTTCCAAATTTTCGAAAAAACTTGGAATTTTTAAATCTTTCGAAACTGTGGAAATATAAATAAGTAGAAAATATCGATCCTTATTAATCAGAATCGATTCCAATTTTTTTCCATCAATTTTCATGGATTCACAAAATTCCTGTCAATTATTGCTATTGATTTACATTCTTTCCCATAATTTCTCAATCAATTCCCATCAATTTCTATCAATTTATAACAATTGCCATCAATTTCCATCAATTCCTATGCATTTCTATGAATTCCCATCAATCACTACATCGATTTTTATTTATTTTTATCGATTCATAACAATTTCCATCGATTCCCATGAATTCTTATCAATTACTATGGACATTCCTAAGTATTTCCATCAATTTGTATCAATTCTCACAAATCCTTATGAATTCTAACCAATTACTGTTCATTTCCATCAATTTCTATCAATTTCCATCAATGAAAATCAATTCCGGAATCAAAAATAATGATTTTAACATTCATTATTATCAACAACAATGATCTCGACAATTATTCTCAATGATCAAAATTCGAAACTCGCGCGCAAATTACGAACCGTCAAAATCATCGCATTGAAGTGAGCGTATTACACGATTTCGACATATTATCGATTACCATTCGATACACGCGGGATGCTTCAAATGTTTCATCACTTTTTTCTCTAGGGATCAGGGGCCTGTAAATTCTGAGCCTATAATAGCTCAATAATTTTAAATAAATTTTGAAAATTCTTATAACTTTTTTGAATGTCAGACAACCGGAGCCCTTGATCACCCTCATCGAGGAATGGCTGCCTTTGATCCCTGAATGGATACTGGAAAACATCTTGGACCTCGTGGTTCTGCCGAAACTGACCCTGGAAGTGGAGACGTGGAACTCGACCGAAGACACGATTCCGATCCACACCTGGATCCACCCCTGGCTCTCCCTCCTGGGGAATCGCCTGAACGCCCAGGTGTACCCGATAATCCGGAGAAAACTGGGCTCGGCCCTCACCAGGTGGAACCCCGCCGACAGGACCGCTCGGCGGATGATCGAGTCCTGGAACAAGGTCTTCTCCGACGCCGACATGGAGGCGTTCCTCCTCAAGAACATCGTCCCGAAGCTCAGGGTGTCGCTGGCCGAGCTGGACATTAATCCCAGCCAGCAGAATATGGAACACTGGAACCGCGTTTACGAGTGGAAGAACCTCCTCCCGGTGCACGTAATGGCGGATATTTTGGACAAACAGTTCTTCCCGAAATGGATGCACGTTCTGCTGCATTGGCTAAACCATTCTCCGAATTTCGAGGAGGTCACCAGTTGGTACATGGGGTGGAAATCGTCGTTGGACGCGAAGTTGCTGGCGGAGCCGCTTGTTAAAGAGCATTTCAAGAAGGCGTTGGATATCATGAACCGCCGGGCTGTTGGTGGTACAGGTGTGACTTGGTGGAATTTTTCGATTTGTTTTGTTATTTTCGAATTTCAACGTACTGAACTTGAGATTCGTAATTTTCGGAATTTGTGATGTCAGTTTTTTATTAACTAACGACATTTTCTACAGTTTCCGAATTTATTTGTTCGAGTTTTTGATCCTCTTACAGGCACTTTGTGCAAAAAAGACCCGTTAGAGAATTCGCTTGAAATTAGACACAATAATGAAAGAAATTGACAAAAAAATATCCTATGAATTACCTCTCGTCACATTATCCTTGAATCTTTATTATATTTTGTATGATTTATTCTGAAACTCATGAAAAATTATAGAATACGTCAGATGTGCATTGGCACTTTTGAGATTCTGATTTTTCTGACAAAGATTTTCCGGCATTTTTCATGGAAATTTTGATAATTTCAAGATTTTTGACGAATTTTGGAATTTTTATTCTTTTAGGAAATTTAAAAATGTTTGAGATTTATTAATATGAACATTTTAAAAATTTCAATTTTTTTTAGAATTGCGTTTTGTCAAACTGGAAAATATAAGGTTCTCGTAAAAATTGAAAAGTTTCATGTTCGTGGTTGTTGAATTGAGGATTTGTTAATAAAAGTTTTGAAACATTCTAGTTTTCAGAGGATTCGAATATTTATAGTGTTTAAATAACTTTAATAATTTTGAGTGTTTTTCGAAAAAAAATTAAAATTTCAGTTTAATGTAAAATTAGACGTTTTTTGAACAGACAGAAAAATCCGAATTTTTCGGAAAATTCGGAAATTTGAAGTACAAATTCAAAAATTCAAAGTTTTTTGAAAATTTTGAAGAATTCGACATTTAATGTAAAAATTTTCAAAATGTTGAAAATTATAATTTTTTTGACAAATCTCAAAATTCCGACATTTGATGTGAAAATTTTGGAGAATTTCAATTTTTGGGACAAATTTTAGAATTTCAAGTTTTTTAGAAATTTGAAAATTTTGACCTATTTATTTGACATGTACTTTCTTACAAATCCAAATTGCTTTTTAGAAATTTCTCGTTTATGGCATTCATTTATTTGAAAATTGAAAATTTCGAAAAACAATTATTTTTAAAGAAAAAACATATTTTTCATGTTTTTCGACAATTTTAAAAATTTCTTGTAATTTAACAATTTTTAGGTTTTTGAAGGATTTTCAAACTTGACTTTTTTCAAACATGTTTTAATATCAATTTTGGTCAATAAGTTGATAATAATTGACGTAATTAATTTTTATTTATTTAAAACCATTTTCCCAAGTTTGTATGCCTGTTTTAATTGTAAATAATGTGCAAATTATCCAAAATTAACATTTTCTGGTATAATATTATGACATTTGTTGTCAATTTCGGTAGTAAACTCAACAATTCTTACGGATTCCAAAGGGCGCCAGAGAAAATGTCCAAATTCAAGATAATTGAACCTTGACAATATCAAATTTCATCAGAAGCAATTATTAACAATTTTAAAATTCGTGAATCATTATTATTATTGCATTCTCCTAAAAAATTTAAGTCCAGACTCTGGAAAGCTAGTAAAATTAAGTACATTTATAAATCTTTGAAGCCTCCAAAAAAAAACTGTGAAAAAAGAGTGAACAAAAAAATGTTACACTAGTATAAAATCGGTTACTTTTTACACGTAGAAACAATCCAAAAATTAGCATTTTTTTTTAAACAACTGAAAAAACAACCTGCATCCAATCCATTCATATATTTTTCAAAATCTTTTCAGGTTTGCAACCTCCTCAACCTGGCGCCATGGAACAGATCTCTTACCTCGCGAATTTAGAGCGTAACCAGGCACCGTCGTCCCAAGCTACGGCAGCGGCCCAGACTCGCGTCGACAGACTCGACGAAGTCGTGGGAGTCGCTACCCAAGTTCCCCAAGGACTACGCGACCTGGTGCAACAGGCTTGCGAAGCCCGGGGGATTTTGTTCATGCCGATCCCGAACCGGTGCATGGAGGATAATCGACAAATGTACAAAATCGGTAACAAGCAAGCCTACTTCGTCCGAGACGTCATCGTCGTTTCCGATGGGCGGAATTCGTGGTTCCCAAAAAATTATAACGACATCGGTTTTGTTCTGGATTTCGTTACAATGTGATTTTTTTCTCATAAAAAAAATGTGAAACTGTATATTTTATATTTCATGGAATGTTTTTGAAGGGAGGGAGTAGTTGCGAAATTGATTTTTTTCACAACGATTTTGGTTGTCGAGATTGTACATATTTTGTAAGCGTATTGTGCATCTAGAAGGAAATTTTTTTTCTTGATTTGTTTGAATGAATAAATGGACATTTTTGACAAGAAACATGGATGTCAATTGTTGTGTACCAACGACTCTTAAACTGCTTTCGATGCCTGAAAAGTTAAAAGGTTCAGACTTTATTTATCATTGGGATAATTTTGAATTCATCGAGGAACTCCACAGACACACAGACATCACATTATCAAATTTTCGATCTGAGTAACTATTGGGGCGTGGTCAGTGTGAATAAGATACAAAGTTATGAATAGAAAAAACTCATAATTTATTAACACTATTAACACACATTTGGGAAATGAAAATTTCCCAAATTGTTAGTTTTTAGGAACATCCGGAAGTTTTGAGTTCTCGGAAAATTTTTAGAATTCGAAGTTTTTTGAAATATTTTGTGATTTGAATTCATTCGAGAAATTTTTGAATCTGACATTTTATCAGGGAGATTGAAAGTTTCCAAGTTTTCCGAAAAAAATGGAGAATTAGAGATTTTCAAAGATTTTGAGTTTTTCAAAAAATTGGGGAATTCCGATTTTTCTGAAAATTTGTAAATATCGTTTTTTTGGAAAATTTGAACACTTTGTATTTTTTGTAAATTTTAAGACTATTGAGTTATTTGAAAAATTTAATGAGCCATTTTTTATAAAAATTTTCAAACTTCGAGTTTCATGGACAATTCAATAATCCCAATATTTCAAAAATTTTGAAAACTCCGAGATGTTCGAGAAATTAGAAAATTAATAGTTACTAAACATAATCATTAAGTTTAAACTGACTGAACCTGGACTGAGTTTGAATTTCAGATGGCAGCACGTTCTTCCAGCTCCAGTAAAAAAAAATATTCGTTCTGGTCAGTTCGGTCTGGTTCGGTCAGTTCTGGTAACTGACAGATAACTTTTTTCTGCTAGCTTACTATAAGCAAAAAATCCTCATTTGTTTAAAAAAATATTGTCTTACGTAACTCATAACTCTCTCATACAGACTCGCCTATATTCTGTACATTCATATTATTTTCTCGACTCTTCTATTTTTAGGTGAGAACTGCGTATCATTTTCGTCTATTTCCCGAGTTTTCCGCGTTGCGTTAGGTTAGAATTTTTTATATGAAAAATCTATAAATTGCCCTGCGCAGATCTTTAAAGTACGTGCAACAATCGCAATCGTGTTTAATTGCGAAAATTCGACGATGTTTTTCATGAAATTTTTTCGTTGCAGTTAACTAATTCAAGTGAAGTTTGCCTCAAAATCGATTCCTGTGAAATCTACATGTCCCAGGATAAGCAGGTATTTGTGGTGACAATTATTACAATTTTTTCATTATTTTCACGTACAACAATTATGCATTTCACATGTTTTCTACATCGTTCTATGTTTGTGTACATTGAGAATATAAAAAGTTGATGCAATTCGATGTGAAGTTTCATCAAATTTTATTTTGACAGTGTCAAATTTTATTTTTAAAAATGTTCTCTGAATTCTAGTACGTCTTTGAAGTTTTCGGTTGTTTTCAGTGTGCAAATTATTGCAAAACAAAAAAAGTTTTTTATTAAATGTAATCATATTTGTAGATTCCTGAATTACCGACGTAATGATGACTTTTTTGTTTATTATTGATTAAATCGTAGTTTTATTTTGTCGGAGTGCATGTCAACTTATATAAATTTCTTACTGTGATTTTATTTGCAGGTAATATTTTTTCAGCTTTTTTTTCATACATCTGCTGAAATTTTGTATTTTGTATATCTGTTTTGTACATTTAACAATAATTGTAATTTTATTCATTTATTTAATGCTTTCATTTTATATGATGTATGTCAATTTTTATTTCTAAAGCATTTGGTTTCAGTTTTTGAATATCAGAATATCTCTCATTATTAAACATTTATATTTTCTTTGCTCAGTTCTTAAATTTTCCAGTTTCAACTTATTTTGATTTTAATTATTCTTTCACATTTTTTAATATTGAAATTCAAAGTGAAAATTCAAATGATTTAGTTTCTTCAATTTTCTTAATCTTCGAATTTAAATTCACAAGTTATTAATAATAATAATAATAATAATAACTAACTTGAATAATTATTATTGTTATGTAATAATTAGAATAATGATTCTCAATATTTCAGAACTATTCAAATTCTGAAGGTTTTTATAAAATAAATTATCGCACAATCTGCAATGAACAAAAAACACCATTAGCCATATAGAAAATTGTTGGCTCTAAATTTTTTCCAAATTTTCTGCTTTCTGTATTTCCACTTGTATCCAAAATACCGCGACACCGTCACTTTTTTTATACTTTGCTTTATTCAACGTGAAACATGTATTGGTTCTTATTTTACTGACGTAAAAAATGTTGAATATTAATCGATCGATTTATATTTCAATTTTCCAAAAGAACAATTTTTTACTGGACTGAATATTTAAAAACTAGTTGATAAATCTCAATCATTAAAATCATCAAAATTATATGTTTGAATTTCATGTATAAAAACCTAAAAAAAAAAGTAAAAATGAAAAGTCATTATATTCGAAGTTTTTCAGTTTTTCACGATCCCTTAAACACCGCTTTTGTGTTTTCAGTTGTTCCTGCATGCTGCGCACTCTGTATCGGAACACCTTCCCCGCACGAAATATTTGTCGTCAATTTAGTCGTCATTAGCGAGGATACATGGCAGCGTATATCAGTAGAACGATATCGTTGGTCGGCGCAGAGAATCATCATCGCTCGAATGATGTAAGAACTGACAATTCTCCTCTCCAGATTTTCGTGAAGGCCAAAAAACGCATAAACGACATTTTCATCGAGATCGACGATTATGTTCAAGAGACGACCGGGTTCATCGAGAGTATGAAAGATAAAAAAAAATTCTTGATGGGTTGACATGTTTTTTTCAAAAAAATAAATTAGATTCTAGAAAAAGTCGAAGTGCATTTGGATTTTTTCACTCAACGAATTTGAGTGCAGTAACTTTTTTTTCTTTTTTAAAATTCGTATCAGAAAATGGATCATTTTAGAAAATGTTACTTTTACTGTAATTACTTCACTTTTACTTTTACTCGTGACTTCTCAATATTTCCGAAACTTTATTGAATCTCTGAAATTTCTAAAATTTTTTCAGTTCTGAAAATTATCAACTTTCTAAATTCTTTCTAAATGAAAACTTTCTAAATTCTCTAAATTATTGAAAATCTTAAAATGTTACAAATGATTAAGTTTCTCGAAATGTGAAGAATTCGTAAAATTTTCGTAATATCAAGAATTATGAAAATATTCAAATCTTTAGAATTTTCGAAACTTTCA
>JAPYZK010001015.1:0-20397 GCA_030522785.1 Platygaster equestris | reverse complement strand
AGAGAAACTTAGGATTCTCGTATTTTTGAAAGGACACACAATTTTAAAAATTCCCGAAAAACTTGAAGATCTTCGAACTTCTCAAAAAACTTGAATTTTCAAGGAACTTGAATTCTCACATTTTTGGAAAAATTCCAAATTTTTCGATTTTTATGGAACATATCACATTTTCGCAGTAAAAAGTAATCGAAATTCTCGATTGTTTTCAAAAACTAACAATTTTTAAAATTTTCATAAAACTAAATGTAAAATTAAAAAAAAAACCCAAAATATTAAAATTTTCAGAATAACCTCAAAATTCGCAGATCTGTTGTAGAACTACAAATTTTCGAATTTCCGAAAAACTTGACATTTTTTCATAAAAGAAACTAAAAATTTACGAATGTTTCTAAAGTCTAACAATTTTAAAAATTTTCGAGAAAACTTCAACTCATTTCAAATTTTTCAGGAAACTCGATAATTTTAAATTCCGAAAAAACGTATATTTTGACACTTTTTGAGGAACTCATAATTTTCAAATTTTTAGGACTCAAATTTTGCAAATTTTGCAAAAAACGATTAAAAATACAATGATCAAAAACAGTGTTATAAGCATATTAAGATTGTTCTGAATGCAAATTCAATTTATTTCGTTACACTCAAACGTCGCCTAAACATCGCCTTTTGGAGACGTTTCGGCGTCGAAATTTCGTCGCTCTCAACTGGCTATAGGAGTACTGTCGTTTTGGACGGAATTTGTAAGCGCGAAATTTGTGAGATGGCGACCATGTACGTTTCGTCTCCTAACTCTAAATAATTTATAATAAAACATGTACCTGCGCCGGAAAGAGCGTCATGAAGTTCTCGGGCATAAAATTCGGGCAAAGGAGTCATGAGGGCAACTATAGCGTCCTCGAAATTCCCACCGAGTTCGGATTTGAGTTCCTTGATCAAATCTTTCCCGTACATGGTTTTGAATTTGTCCGCGATTTCGAGGCGTTGCACAATGCCGCGATGAGCCAGGACGTCAATGATGGTCCTTTCGTCGGTTCCGAAACCCTAACGAGTACGACGACATTTATTTTCTTCGACTTTCCGTCCATTCTATTCCTTATTGCATGGCATTCGTTTCAGAAATTCGAAAAATTTTAAACATTACATTTACATTTACATTTATATCATTAAAAGAAAATTCTACAATGACCCACGCTAAAACTTTAGCTTAAAATGCAGATGACCCGAGAAGTGGACTCAAAATTCAAGCAACTCTCGAATTTAGGGTTTCTCAAACCCTGCTAGATCATTAGAAAAGTTGTGCAATGATATTGTATATCATTGCATAATCATTACAGCGATCAGAATCTTTCAAATATCGTGAATTAGACATTACAATTTAGAAAATGTTGGAAAAATGTAGGAATTTCAAAGAAACTTGAACAGTTTTCAACAATCATGTACAAAAATTCCGAAAATTTTCAAAAATACCATAAAATTGAAAAAATTCCAACACTTTCCAAAAATTACATAGTTTATAAAAATGTTCGAGAACTATAATAATTTTCAACAATTTTGAAAATATTGAACATTCTCGAAAATTTGGGAAATTTGAAAAAATTTTAATTATTTTCAAGACTTCGAAAAATTTTTTAAAACTTCACAAAATTGGAAAAAATTCCAACAATTTCCAAAAATTTAATAATTTCCAAAAACTTCAACAATTTCCAACAATTTTGGAAATTTTGGAGAATTTCGAAAATCCAAAAAAATGTCAATCATTTTCGAAAATTTAACAAAATTTGAAAAATTTCAACAATTTACAAAAATTACAGAAGTTCTAGAAATTTTCAAAAACTTCAACAATTTCCCACAATTTTAGAAATTTTGAAAAGTTGTGTAAATTCTCAAAAATTCTGGAAATTTGGGAAAATTTTCAGAACTTTCAAAATTTCAATCTTAGGCAATGACAATCTTATATCATTGTTCGTGACTCAGCAGGGAAGCAGCCAATTTTAGGGGAAACCCTAAACTAAAGGATTTTTGTAACTTGAGTCTTCATTACTCTCGAATTGATCACTTTGAACTTGAAGTTGACGAGAGTATTTTGCTAAACATAATTGAGGGGTTTTTACCGAAGAGTAAAGAAAGAATTTCTGATAAGATGATCGATCACTTCAAGGTAGGGATGGGAATTATTACGCAACTGTCCTTTTCTCACTCACGCAAGAGCAGTCGATTGGTGAGAGAGAAAGAGCAATAGTATCGCCCATCCCTGCTTCAAGGACCATGAAAAAGACAATAATGTTGTAAAAATGTCGATAACGTTGCAGCAAGACACGACCAAAGTTTTAATGAAAAAAAGTCATTATTGTATGACACATGCCCACCTTCATCGCTTCACGAAGGAGCGCCGCGTCCGCTTCTGGGTCAAAAGGCTCGGCTGGGTAAACCGTTGGCGTGCACTGTAAACAAATCATTTTTTTTCCTCTAGCTTTTATAACAACAACCCTTTTCAAGGCATGGAAAGTTAACTTTTCCGCTCTAAACAGCGGGCTCTAAAGCTGCTATTTTTCCGACCGATGTGAATATGAAAACAATGCGACGAACTCGTTTTTGGCATTCAGTTTTAAACAAAACGGGTTGATAATTTTCACAAAATATAAGTAATTCTGAATTATATTATGGGATTTCCATGTATGCTTATGTAATATCTCGAGTACGCATAAATACTAATGCTTACCGTCGTAAAGTGCTCAACAGAAAAAAATGAGAATATATTCATGGTATTACGGAACTGTTAATTTTATTATCACAGTTTTATTTACTAGTTGATGAATAAATCGATACTGACCTGCACATGGTAGTACTGTGAAGACGACATATTTTTGTCTGTCTCTGAAAAAAAGAGAATATTGTACATTATTTTCAACATTTTCAATCGAAAGCTCGCGAATACACGAAGGATTCTAGTTGACGCAATTAATTAATACAAGAATGTATTGTGAAGGAGGAATTTCGCTGTGTGGAAGAGCGGAAAAAATGTCAAGGCCATCAGTAACGCAGATAGGTATGGCTGATTGAACTTGTCGCGATCGTTTCAAGTTGTAAAAACTAATATTCTAATTGTAAAAAGCAGCTAGGTTATTTGTTTTCTTTTTTCATGTTACTGCTAGTAGTTGCAAATCGTTAGGCATAAAATATATAACTGTATGGCAAATCGATAAACGTGTCAATTTATAATCGCACAAAAGTTTCGAAAGTTCGTGACGGTCATTGTTGCTTTTAAGATACCCCGAATTTTCCAATATTTCCAGGGCTTTAATAATTTAATGTCAATTCTCCATGAAAACTCATTACGGATGTTACGCTAATTTATGCGTTCTTGATGGTTGCAGCTTCAGTAGTGAATTATTTGAAACGAAGAAGAATCATAATGCACGTGTTGATAAAAATGTGATTCGAGTCACTGCAGAGAATGTAGTCGTATCCAAAAATATCTGCTCATCGACAAATAATTACGCCCATCTTTAAAATCTATGAATGGCGCAATCGTCCAAGAAAACTGTACCATATATCGCGAGTGCGCAACAGATGATTTTAAACTATTGATTTAGACAAACAACTTTGACCTTACGCAAAATGATGCTGTACAAGATTGTAGTTCATACAACTCATCATTCATCAATCTGTGCTCATTACCATTCTTTTCCCGGAGAAAATATCCTCTCATTAAAAAGAATTTCGAAAGAGTCGAGGAGACAAAAAATAGAAGAGCAAATGCCCAAGTGTTTTCCACTGTCGAAAACTCAAATGTCACGTTTATGTGAAGAAAAACTAATCGTAAAAAATGAGCCCAAGTTGCGTTTAAATATCGACGAATTTCATGAGATGAAATTTGAAAAAAATTTTTAACGTATTTCGCTCATTACAATAACATTTTTGATTGATCCCAATTTTGAATTTCGTAACGGCGTTGTATCGCCGTGATAACGCGGTTAACATAGCGACCAAAAATCGAGCGGGGAACTTGAATTCCTCTTCTGTGATTGGCGGAAATGAGGATACTTTGGCCGCCATCTTAACCGCGTTAAAACGGCTTTATAACGGCGTTACAACGCCGTAACAAATTGAGATCAAAACAGATCAAAACAATTGAAAACAATCGAAAATGCTAGAAGACAGTGGAACTGGTTGAAATTCTACACTGCAATTGATAATGTATTTTTCACATCTCCTGAGCACATCATCAATTAATACGATACGATTTAATATAAAATTTCAGAAATAATGCATATTAATCCGAAAGCTAGCTTCCGATCAACTGAATGATCAGCACGTATCAATAACTTGAAATTGAATATTATAAAATTGGTGCCAATAATGAGCGGCGGCGCGTCGTCGTACACCGCGATTCTGCGATACCGGGTGTCGCAACTGCCAATCCCAAAACATAATACACGTCGGCTCTCGCGGCCTCCCCCGTGATATTCATCTTACACTAAGAATGGTGATAAAATTAACACACGAAATTTGCCGGAAACGCATGGATGATAATGCGCGAAAATCCAGGAGGAAGATGATGATGATAGTACGTACTTTGATCGATTGGAGAAGGTAATTTGGGTGTGGCGATAGTTGGCGATAGTCACAGAATCCCAAGATCGGTTTAGACCGAACTCTGTTGCACTTTGTTGGTGTCTGTTGGAGAACTGGCCAGAACTGGCGCTGACTGGCGCCGCCGCCACCGACACTTAGGAAACAACTCGCGGTGACTCGCGGGATCGCGGGGGGAGTGGATATATCCGATGACGTGTTCGACTGCGGCTAGGAATGCCGGCGTGAAGCGCAACGAAAATATGTGCAATCCACGATTCACGAATACGTGGCGCGCAGAATAGGACCGTTATGAATCATAATTTTCTATGAACCCATACTGATAATATTATAATGTCGATATAATCCCAAATAGCACAGCTTCTTTTCCTTAATAGATTCTTATAGCCTTCTTCATTTTCACATTCAGAGTGAGGAAATTAAAATATTTAAAATCTCGAGAAACCAACGGTTGTATGTACATATAATTCCAAGTTTTAGAAATTAGCATTTAAAATCTTTTTATTTTGCATACGATTGAATAATGAGAACTCAATCATTTCAACGAAATCGACGTTTTTCGATGCGTAAATAACGCATAAATCGACCTAAATATCTTTTGTTTAAATGATATTTAGAAGATTGATTTTTCCGTGCAAACATATTAAAATTAAACAACTGTGTTGATACTTTAGTATAACTCGAACGGAAATGGTTTTTGTAATTTTTAATATCTATATTTGCGTCACTTATCAAAAACATAATATACATCATCACCTTATCTGTAACAGTAATGAAACTTAGGCGAGAAAACTACATATTTTATATTTCAAGCTTTTTTTCAGAAACAAATCGAAAAAAAAAACTCTTCTTACAGGTTTGACATGATCATTCCCATGAACCTCAGCACTCTTCAATATTCACAAAAATTATTGAAAAATACTCAATGCCTAGAATTCTGGAGGTTTTGAAAATGTATTCTCAAAGAATCATCGAAAATAATTCGGAAATTTCAAGTAATTATTGTAAACGTCACTTCCAATTCCTAATCATCGATTATTTCCACACAAGTACTTCAAAAAATGGTTCAAGTTTCGAAAAAGTGAAATAAAATAACGTAGAAAAAAGTTGGCCAACAAATCTCATTGTCAGGTCTGATGAAAATCGGACATAACCGTATCTTATGATAGGTACTATGAAAATCATGATCCAAGAAAGGAATGTCAGAAAACAAAGTCGATGAGTCTTTTTGAAATCGTTTATCAAGTTCAAGTCATACAAACCGATTTAGAAATCAGTCAGCCAGTCCTGCAGCACGATGATGCAAGAGTAGCTTGTGACTTTTGAAACATTTTCTTTGCATTTTGCTTAAAGCGTTCGCCACATCAATTCGTTGCAAAGTTTTCGAATTCAAACTAGATGTTGTTGTTGTGTACCTTCGCGCTAGGCAAAATTTCGTTTACCTCTAAAGTCCTCAAGCACCGATTAAAAACTATTTTCAATTTTCCCACGTTAACTCTCTCCATACAAAACTTGTCTCCTCGCGTCGACACAAAAGTGACCTCGAACTTTTCTTAACAATACGCACCTTCTTCCTCGGCGATAATGAAAAATACAAAGAAATTATTAACGTCCACCATCGTCGTTACAATTAATTTTCTAACATCGAACCTCGAATTCTAGAATTAACGCGACTGAAATGATACTCAAAATGTTGGTCAAAAACGTCTCGAGCGGCTTCCGCGACGTTTGAGGTGAGGTTTTGTGCAGCACATTACATTCGACCTTCGAAAACAAACCTAGCCTCACATTTTCCAAAAGCCGCCAAAGTCAACTTGCCTAAACAATTTTACAAAATATCGTTGAATATATGTTTTCTCTTTTGGAAATTTTTCGATTCGTGTACAGCTTCAACGATAACTAAATTTCGAATTTCGTCGACAATATTTACAATTTTTTCTATGGAAATAGTAAGCTAAAAAATCCATCATCGTCATATTTCTCTCTCTTTTGTAACTTATCGACCAAAACCAAATTTGCAGTTTTTCGACCTCCGTTTTTTTCGTTCGCAAAATTCCTACACCTTGAGATACTATTTTATTAATGTTTATTATTAATACTTTTTTTTATCGAGTGTCTTATCATACGGGTAAACGAAAAATTTTGCGGATAATCAACAGGGACGCGTTCGGTAACTGCTCGAAAGCGAAAGGTACATGAAAGCACTTTTCCCGGATCAACTCAATACAAGAAACGCTAAAATAAATTACAACAACGATTTGAAATCGGCGGCAAATACGCAATAACGAGGAAAAAGTGCTCTTCTTGTTGTAGCTTTCAATGCGCAGCGCCAAACGTGTCCTCATTTTTTGTATATTGAAAAAAAGGTAATATTCGGGTTGACTATTTCTAAATCTTAGAATAACAAATCGCACACGGCCATTCAAAGTCCGTCTATAATCCTATGAAGCTTTCGAAAAAACCATACTTTTTTAAGGTAAAACATGAGAAATTGATTCGATTTTTGGTTCCAATATTTTTGATGACAATTTGGAAAAAAAATCGAAGAAATGTCTTGTTGTGTCTTTGGACAATCGTCAGAGACAATTTGAGATAAAAATAAAAATTGTATTGGCAATCAGAAATTTTGGGCTCTATATTTTTCGAAGGTAAAGTCTCATGTGTCAAATTTCTGATCACCAATAAATTACACGAACAATATTGTTCGCCAAAATATCTTTCACACGAGACTGTTGACTAGTCACGTAATATTATGGAACGCACATCTGAATTACTCATTTTTGGACGTTAATAGTATATTATGTTCCAAAGGGCAAAAAGTTTTTTTGGACGAACGCGAGTTTATATTCATCGGCTTCGCCTCGGAATATACTCGTCTGAGTCCAAAGCAACGTTTTGCCCTTTGGAACATACGATACTTTATACACCGAAGGCAATAAAAAGGTTTTTCGGCCCCGAGCAGGCCAATAAAGGACCGTTTATTGCACTGAGGTGTATAAAATAACAAATATTTTTCATTATTTCGCCCTGCCTCTATTTTACAAGTTATTCAAATTATACTGGAACGCTCTCAAAAATTGATTACTGCACGGACGTTTTTTCCAGTTACCGCAATTGCTGCTGAAAATGCGTTTTACAAAATGGCAAAGAATGTACAATTCACTTGTCTCGTTTTCATGGGTTTCAACGACAACTTGATCCTTCCAACTTTCCAAGTCGAAGATTACAAATTAGGGTTAACAAATCTATTTGTAATCCATATAAATGTCAGTTGATTAATTTTTCGCTCACAAAAGACAAGGCAAAGAATTTAATTAAAACCACTTTTATATTACCCGAGATATAAATAAAATCGTTGTTACATAACATGTCAACAGCCTCCAAAAACTTGATTAACTCCTACAATCAAATAAACACATATACAATTAAGAAACAAAAAATTAATACGGAAATTAATTGAATGGGACAAAGCTGCAAACTGAACTTGATCAACGTTTGAAGGCAAAAATTGAGGTGACGAGCAAAAATACCAAGTTTTTCATGGCAAAAACTTTGTCACAACTGAAAAATACAAAAATGAATTAAATGTCATTATCCATGCTCACACGTACGAACATGTATAATTACTTGAAAAACATGTCGAGATTCGAGACGAAAAATCTCGATCGCTCGTTACCTCATTTTCTCTTTCTTCGATCTGCCAACCAATTCCAAAATTCTCTTTACAGAATTTCGAAAGATTATCTCGTTAAAATTGAAACAAAATAAATTGCCCCGCTTGATCTTATTCGACACAGAAATTTTGCCACTCTCGCTGCAGTCGCGTAGTTTATAACAATGAGCACGCAAAGTTGCTCACAAAAATTACCATTTTTCAAGACTTTCGTAAGCTTCTGACAACTCGTGTGAACTCGAGGGTACCACGTCAAAACAAGCTAACCTACAACGTCGACAAGGTTCACGATAATATTATTATTTATATCCGACAGTACATAGCGTGAGAAAATGAACCTTGTGGAATAATATGATTTGATCGTAGATTAGCTCGAATTGATTTTGTAGCCTTCGACTCATGAAAACAACCCCAGAATGCTTTTCCTGGCTCCTCCCAAAAGCATATTGGGACAGTGCAGTTTAGGGATGGAAAATATATTGATACTTGACCGCTATTTGTTTCAGCATTAACGATTGATTAGCAACGTCTTTTTTTCCATTCAACAATGAACAAGTTTGAATTTAATACTCAATTAAACATCGAATAAAAAAATTCTCACGTTCCAAAATTCATTAATTTTCCAACTATAAATAGGCCAATGTTAAAAACAATATAAGCACTAATTAGAAACTATTCCAAGGAATGGGAGCAAGGAAAATTATCTCAACTTGGCGGGCTAGTATTTGACAATCGTACTTGTTACTTAAGTATTAATAATTATCGATAACTTGTTGAAAAGGAAATTATTTCCCATCCCTAGTATAATTGTGTCACATCGAATTACCCTTCTTTGCGACGCCTCAAACGTCGAGTAAAATACAACAACAAAAAATCAGCTGAACCATATTATTTCAAGGCGACGCAAACTGTAAATGTGCCTAGTCACTAATGCTGTCTGCCGCTATTTTTTCCATTCGTACGGGTAATTAGATTGATACATTGTTCATGTGTAGAAGCCATTTTACGCGATTTTGGAAAAATTGTCACGATCGACATTCAAGCGCAAGTTACGCGATCGTGCAACAATTTTCCGTGGCCGCGATTTTACCTCACGGAAAATGTTCTCCAATATTTCATTTAAATCACAGTTAAAAAATCAGGAGCTACGAAATTTCCTTTGCAAAAAGTGCATGGAAAATGATCAATTTCGTACAAAATACTATCATTCGAGACATCTACTGGAATCTTTGCAAAGACGATGATTGCGAAAAATGTGAATCGATTCTCAATCAAGACACATACAGCTCAAATCGCGATTCGGAAAATATTGTTCGAGCCATATTTATCTCGGGACAAAGTAACCATAATGTTACGCGAAGCGCAAAAACCAATGGAAATTAGATGAATACGTATTTCAAAATGAACAAACATTAGAATTCGACGTAAATGGAACACGCGAATAAAAATGGAGGAATATGAAATTTTGACTTTATTACTTGTCAATGGCTCCGTTGATATTATTTTTTATCTGGTTGCCGGTGAGGATGTTGTTGCCACTTTCGGGGGCGGGTGTTTTTTCCTTTTTATTTTGCGCATTGGTCACGTTGTCGAGACCTAATTTACTGAGGGTACGGAGAGCGGTGAGGGCAGCATGATCGCGACTCGCGTCCGTGGTGGGCCCGTGACCATGGCAAACCTGGGGAGGGTCCGTGCTCAGAGACACCAGCGAAAGGTATTCTTTGTAAAGACCCTGGAAAATACATATATATTTTTAGATATTTAGAATTCATTACTCGATCCGATAAAAATCTGAAGATAGTAAACCAGTATTTTCACCTTTGGGAAGTCACTAAATTGTACATCGAAATTTAGAAGCTGGGCCAGATATTTCAGTTGTTCCTTTGGAGAAACCGCGGGCGATGACTTTTGCTTTTTTTGTTGTCCTCGCAATTCCTCGGCTACGGCTTGTAAACTGGGCCCGCTGCTAACTTGGCCTGTTCTGTCTTGGCCCCCGTCCACAAGCAAAAGTCCAGGGACCAGCTGGCGTCCAATGGTGCCCCCAGTCGTGTGATTCTGACTCTGCTTTGAAAATAAAAAATTACAAAATTAAAAAAATACATATCGATTTTGCTGCACCTCTAATGAAATGTCAAATGAAACGTTGTTTTCTTACCTGGCTTTCGCTCGCTTGATGATCGTCCTCCAAAAATGTGACTTTGCGGGGTTTCACCTCGTTGCTTTCCTTGTCGCTGGTTTTTATCGAGGGTTTCGCTGGCTGTGGTTGGGGCTTGCTGTATCCCAGAACGTTCAGAAGGGCCTCGGCCGCGGATCTCTTGGCCAGCTTCTTGGTGGGCCCGATGCCTTGGGCGGAGCATTGGCCGACCGTCACTTCCATGACGAATTCGCGACGTCTCGGGGCACCTTTTTCTTCGACGAGATTGTAATCCGGTTCTTTTTCACGTTTCGCCTGTTGGATTTGTACCAACCGCGATATAGGGTTCACTTCCTCCACCACTTCGGCTTCTGCGCGAGGCTCTTGGTAGACTTTGATGAGATTTCGAGTCTTCTTCTTCGTCGCCGGTGGCTTGCGCTTGACCCTCATCGCTCCGTTTTGCAGCGACGCGACCGAGATCGGTGGTAAGCGTTTCAGTTTTTCCAGCATCAACTCCGCTGCTCGTTTTTTCGACACCTTTTGGACGAACGAAGGATAAGAAAAACATATTATAACTTGCTGGACCCTGACTTCGACAAAACATGGGGTGAAAACTCACTTTTTTGGACGAGCCTTCACCAACGGTGACTTGTTCGCCAACTATGCATTTGGTTCGGAACGTGCGAATGTGCGGTTTTCCACTCTCGGAGACGACTTCGAAAATCACGGGCAATCCACGTTTCAGGGCTGTCTCGTGCACCAAGGACACGGGACTCTTGAGTTCGGCGTTTGGATCGTCGATGCCGCTCATCGTGCTGTTGTTACTGGATTGATAGCTTTCGGAAACCATCTCCGGCAAGGGCAATTGTCGCAAGTGTTCCAAGGCACGACTCGCCGCGTCATGGCGTGCTGCTTGGCCCGTTACACCTCGGCCTATGAATTCGCATTCTCCCACCTTCCAACAAACATTTCATTTTCGTCATAAATTTTATAATTATTCCATATCACCTAATGCAATCATAAAAATTATGTCCATCATTTTCATTTCACCTTCAGCGAAACCAGGTAAAATCCCTGGGGCTCCGCGTGGAATCCACGATTGTACGGCGGGCAGCGGGGGTTGAACATACGAGGGAAGTTTCCGAAATTCGGCGGTATAAACTGCTGGACTCCTGTCGCTGGCGGAGCGTGTTTGAATGTGTAAACCGTTGGTTCGCCTCGTTTCATAGCCAGGGCATTCAGTTCTACAGTTGGTGGCAAATGACCTGCACACATTTTGTCAAATTCTTCAATTGAGTCTTGCACTAAAAAGTGAAATCATATTTTTTTCTTCCCAACAAAGACTTCATTCAATTGCGAATCAAGTCAACGAAAGCTTTTTTCATTCAAACAATTTTTTTCATATTTCATCCAAAAATACTGCAGCAGCTACTGAAACTGCTCTTTGGGATACCTGTCAAGTTTCGAGAATTTTTGCATTTTCAGTCGAAAACTTGATTTCTCAATTACCAAATCTCGATATGTACAAATGATCGATTTGCCTAGCAGTGAGTTACTTTTTACAACACTTAAAAGAATGTTTGGTTTTCATAAATAAATAATTACCGGAACCGGCTGGGCATTTTCCTGGCGCACGCATTGTCCTCATTGGTTTCGGGGGCGGTTGCCTGTACCACGTTTTGGATAGGGCCTCACTGGCCGCGGTGTGCTGGGCCTTTTTAATGCTCGGGCCCTCGGCGACGTATTCTTCTTCGCCCAATTTCAGCGTCACCGTGAAACGCTTTTTATGAGCCGGCCCCTGTTCGTCGGTCAACCTGTACTGATGTTGAATTTTGTTGAAGCGAGCCAGTTCGTTGACCAAACACATCGGCGTCTTCTCTTTCATGTTTGCCAAATTCGAGCTGGTTATGTTGGCATTTTGATTCGCGGCATTAACGTCGTTCCCATCCTCGCTGTCTTGATCAATGATTTGTTGTTGCTGTTGCTGTTGTTGAGCTTGCATACTTGGAGGATTTGGATTTAACGTCACCGGAATCGGATTTTGTTCCTTTATTCCAACATTAACCATGCCTGTAACATACTTTGGATTTAGCTGCGAGTTGTAAAAAACCAACTGATTCATAGTAGGGACGGGGAATGCTAATTGACAAATGTTACTGACACTTTAGGGACGTTTTTGATAATATTATCATTTAGAAAAATCGACACTATTGCTGTTTTATTTTCAAAATTGTCGATGCTTTTTTTATTTTTCGAGATTTTTAAAATAATTATTCTGCATGTTATGACCCATTAGAATGGACAAAATGGTCTATAAACGTGTCTTCCCAATACCATCAATAACTATCATACTGTACTACTGTACTGTAAGAAAACTTTTCTTCAACCAAGTTGGACACCGACTTGACGGCTTGAGCGAAGCGTGCGCTCGAGCTGAGTGAAGCCGGCCGACTTGTGAATATTTTTGACCGTCTTGGGCCAAATCGAAGGGGAACTCTCGCGAATAAAAAGCGGAAAGCCGAGTTGAGCCAAGACGGTGCCAGCCTTTATCCGAGAGTAACAGTAGTGATCCATAGCACTAAAGTCTACTGCGATAGGATCTGGATTTTAATTGTGTGAAAATGACCATTTAATGGATGAACGCATGCAAAATCAAATAATGATGCTCAAATCAAATGACAACAACGAAATTATTTTCGAATCTGTGATGATAAATAAAAACGGAAAACAAAAAAACTTGGCATCTTGATCCAATTGTTGGCTTCATTGTTTTTAACATTCTAACCTGATGTGTGTGGTTTTGTAACAACCTGAAAATTAACCGACCTTCGACACAGCCAGTTGGTCCGAATATATCTGCCAAATCTATATCCTCCAGAACTACATTCTCCAGAACAAGAGAATATACCGAGGGATATTTTTTTGCTTCTGTGCCGATCAGTAGCAATAGAAGCAGTAGACTCACTACAATTAAAACGTAGCGTCACACTAAATTTAGTCATCAACGAATCTTTATCTTTTTTCCAAAAAAATCGTACACATAAACTTGAAATAGATTTTTCATGAATTGAATTTACAATCAGAATCACCAACTTGATCAGCAATATGAAATGAAGACGATGAAATACAGAGAATAAATATTCCAACAGAATGCTGGCTTTTGCCAAACTTCATTTTTTATGTACAGAACAAATTATTTATTGTGAAAACTGATTAGATTAGAGGAAGTCGTAAAAAACGCCATTAGTTTCTTTTCATTCTTCAATGAAGGGTCAACGTTTGTTTTTATACTTTATTACACTTGAAGAATTTTGGATACTATTACTATGTAATTTCTGGTGTCTAATGATCTGGCAGCACAAGTTTTAACCGAACAATGAAAAATCAAATTTACTGGTGTTTAAAATAATGAGACTTTGCTATTTGTTTATTTATAATAATAATTCATTGCACGAAAATGTTGAGCCCATAGGACCTTGCACCATAATTGGGAAGATAATTTTCATTCAAATTATACAAAAAGGAGAAAACGATTAAAATAGTCTGGGACTACAATAAATGATATGACAAAGTCAATTGGAAAGAGACATTGGTAAATTTCATTATAAATTACAATGCATCATTTTGAGTCACTGGTTTAGTTTTGATAATTTCATTCGTGAATGACATAGGACGTTGTATATCATGAAATACCTCACTTTTATAATATTATTCTTCATTAACTTGTTAATTGTCAGAATTGAAAAGTCAATTGACGTTTTTTATACATTAATGTTGTAGAAACCAGATAAAAATGAGTAAAAACAATGATGCAACCAATACCAAATAAATGTGCAACTTGGCTGAAACACAAAAAACAGCATTCTATTCAAACATCTACAGTGTGCTACAAATAATCAAGGAGAAAGAAGCAACAAGATGAAAAATGCCAAGCCAGAACGCAAACTTGCTAGTTTTCATTTTGCTTTACTGGTAGTGAAAATTGGCTACTCCACGATCAATGTGCAATAAAGGAATTCAATGAGAGAAGGTTGTGTTGAAGGTTGAAAGTTCCGTGAGCACGCACCGTTCATGGTATTCATACCCATCAACATTTGCCGTGGATTGTTGTGAGGAGGCATTGGCGGATGTTGCATATGCATGTGCTGGGGGTTGGTCGGTTGATGTGTGGGCATTGACAGTACTTGTCCATGGGGCATGTGCCGATTCCTATGCATTTGCGGCTGATGAGGAGGAGCCATGTTTCCTTGCTGCATTGAACGCATCGGACCTCCCACTCTGCAAACACATTGCAATCGGCACATGGAACATGCGTACAAATTCAACATTTGAATGCTACGAATATACTAAACTGCATGTTTAATGTGATTCAAAACAACTAATTGGGATGTTTGGTCCATTTGTGAAATTGAAGAAGTCAATATAATAATGTTAACAATATCTTTTTTGAGAACAAAGTAGTATTCAATCCAATTGATCCAAGACTAAGGCGACTTTTTATCGACAACAAAATATCGATCACTGTCATTTGAAAATCTCGACCACGATAAATTACGAATCATGAAAAAAATTGCAAATCGTAAATTGCGGATTTTTCAAAGCGTTATCGTGACGTCCGATTGTATCAACGTCTCAATACCGGTTATCCACTTGCATTGCCATAACGTCACTGCCAAGTTTCTCGTAAAAAATCATCAACATATTTTCCCCGCCCCGAAAATGGAATAATTCGGGCAATCAAACAAAATCGATGTCACACGTAATATTATTCAAGCGATTTCAAGAAATAACTATCTATAAATAAGCTAGTCAGTTTGCAATGGGCTTGGCCCGGCTCAAGATAAAATGCGTGCTCTCGCGCCGCCCTTACCGAAGTCTGCGCTACTTCACGAAAAATTTCTCCTGTGTCACCCTCGAAACTTGTGGCGAAACAATTCGTGACACTGCGAACACTGTCAGGCCCTTTTAAACGGCTTTTTGGCAAACAGTAAAGAAAATCGAAAGACTAAAACGCGGCCATTTTGATGTGGATCCAGTCAATTCCAGTCAATTCCAGTGAAGCTTATTGTGATGATGTTGCCAGTTCACAGTTGTGATAAAAATATACACCCCCCCACCATAATTCACAACTGGCATATTGTGATTATTCATATATTGTAATATATAATTGTGATTGTATCACAATACGATTCATATCACAATTTCATGATAAATGATAAATAATCATGTGACGCATCACAGTCACGGTGACAGTTAACAAATAATAACAAATAAGATAGTTCAAGATAGTTGTCAACACTGGTCAACACTTGTCAAGCGAAATGTGATTATCATTTTAAAAAACAATAAAAAAAATCAAAATTAATGTTGTAAATAGTATATTTGAAAACTAATAACATTGCAAAACAATCCCAGTTCTACGTTTCATTCATAATACAAAAAAAAACATGTGATTCCATTCAAATTATGTTAAAATACTGCATTTTCAACCTGTTGGATATTGAAACGGAACACACCTATTAACAAACAATAATATTGTAAAATTTTTTGAATAATGTTGGAGCACATAAAGATACTGCAAACGACAGAAAAGACTTGAGAGAAAAACGTTGATTTTTCATTGAATATGAAAAGACTGCAGTATCTTGTATTAGCTTGAAGATAAAATTGTCGACAATGGTGCTTCATAGTTATAGATGTAAATAATAATATTAAAGAAATTGTTTATTTCGAGAGTTGGAAAAACTCTGAAGATGAAGACAAAAGTTTGGTGGATTTCTCGTATGGTCGTGCACCACCCTTATGTTATTTTAGTAACGATTTTCATTTTTTCGTCTATTTGTTTGATCCTGCCCTTCATGTTCAATAATTTTCCCAATTTTTCGGATCCTCAACTGGTGAGCTGTATTTTATCAACCTATTTCATCAACATTTTGAAATACTCTCGTAACTCAGTTTTTAGATAATAATGCTAAAGTATACAATTCTTTGTCATTTTCAATAAAAATTGAGTGGAGGATTTTTTTTTTTGCTTTGATTTAATATGTTTGTTTTCAGGGATTCGAAGTGAGAGGTACAAATCTGGCTCAAAGATTTACTGCTTGGCAAAATTTGATGGAATCTACCAGAGTTAAAGGCAATCTCATTGACAACCCTATAGAATATCAGTATTATTTACAGCAAATGAAGGAGGTAAATGGAATTGTATAGTTTGTTATAAATTTACCACATTTTTTGAAAATTCTGTTGTGTACTGTAAGCTTGACAATGTTTGAAACATTCGTTAATTAAATAAATAAGATATATCATTTTTTATGCTCATAATGATAATGTTTTGAGTGCGATAACCATATAATTATTTGACTTTGCATCAGATCATATACGAAAAGTCCGCAAGTATATGTATATTTGCTTGTGTATCAAGTTACTTAAATTTTAGTTTTTCACAGTCAAGTTCCAAGTGGTGTTTTTCCCTTTTTTAGCGTTCCCGAAACCAAACCAAAGTCTCAAAAGATAAAAAACGAAAAGTGCCAAAGAAGCAAAAAAAGAGCGAGCATAAATCGAACAAAAAAAAGGACGAGAAATTGCAAGAGTCTCGGCAATCAAAGATCGAGTCCAAAGAGCTTCAAGATCGAGGCCATTCGGGAAGCACCAGATTTTTCTGCACCTACCCAAGAGCGGATTATTCCCGGGTTGTCCTTGCCACGGATTCGGACAGCGGAAATCTCTGGTCCATGGAAGGCGTCATCGCCCAGTGCAGCATTGACGAGATTCTTCGGAAAAACACAAAATTCACATCGCTCTGCGAAACTGACGGATCTTGGTGAGTTTTATTTTCATTATAGATGTTGAAACACTCGTACTAAATTTTTATAAGAATTTCCGTATTTTTTCCAAAAGTTTATAATTATTTTCGTCATTTCAACACCCCAGTTATTTTCAAATTAAAAAAATTTTTTCTTAATTTAGTACTTCCAAAGTTAATATTTTTCAATGTTGAAACGCTAAAATTGTAAATTTCAGTACTGGCTCTGAGTGAAAGTTTAATGTTGAAAATTCAATATTTTGTGCAGATTTAATATATGTATCATGAATATTTGTAGGGGTGAAGAAAAGTGCTGCCGTAGCTGGTCCCCAGCTAATTACGTTGCGCTGTTGTCGAATCGCACTTCGTGTTTAGGAGTTATGGAGTCTGATCTCAAGCGCGTCAAAATTTTGCTTGATCGGTGCTCTTACTTTTATCGTACTTCCCAATTGACACCGAATTGCGACGAGGATTTGCAGTGTCGAAAAAAAGTTCCCACTGAGTGTTATGTTCACAATGCGCCCTATCATTTGCTGCATTTTTTACTTGACAGGGATTTCATTTCAACCACTGTAAGTTGCTCATGCTGATTTTTTAAAAATGAAATTCAGAAAATTTAGTATATTAAAAAATGAATAATAAGTAATCTGAAATTCAAGAAAATCATTAAAAGGAACAAGGCAATTTTCCGATCAAAAGTGATGAATGCAGATTTGTGTGAAATGTTGGATGCTTATTGTTCAAAAACAAGTTTGCCAAGTTTTTAGAGTCAGTCAATTTTGAAAGTGTTTGAAACCAAAAAACTGAGTGAAACTGATGTAAAACATTAGTAGAATATTTGTTTTTGTTTTTGTTTTTTTTTTTTTAGAAAAATCCAAACAGTACAACTTTGAACTCGGCGATGATTTTTCTGCCATTTGCAGCAAGTACCATGACTTTGGAATATTATAAAAGTATCAACTTGGAAAGTTTGACACAGGGAAAATTTCGAGTTGTAGGCATGCAACTCGGTCTAAAAAACACATTGTTCGATCGACTTCTCGTAGCGGATACATTTTTTCTGCTCTTTGGGTTCCTCTTCGTAACTTTTTGCATCTGGGTGTACACTGGATCATTCCTGCTCACCATTTCCACAATCTTAGCCATTATATTTAG
Source organism: Platygaster equestris (assembly GCA_030522785.1). NCBI lineage: Eukaryota > Metazoa > Arthropoda > Insecta > Hymenoptera > Platygastridae > Platygaster > Platygaster equestris. The sequence continues at coordinate 2,040 of JAPYZK010001015.1, read as the reverse complement.
TCTGGGGATCTCTTACGCTTTTTATACTTTTGTACTCGGAATCTCATTTTTCCCATTCATGAATATTTTGGCAATCATCGTGGCTGTTGGTAATTATCACATTTTACTGACTACTACATGGTGTTTTTAATTTTATTAGTAAAAATCGAGGCAACATTTCTGGAAAATTCAAGCTTCACGTTTTTCAAGGTTGAATGCTTAAGAAACATTAAAATATTTAATTTCAGTATTTAAATGTTACAAATGTGAGAGATACATGCTTCTATGAATTTTGCAGTCTCGGACGGTTTTAGTATTTTTAAAACTGATGGTATTTTTGAGAGTATATTGTGAAATTTTTTTGATATTGTGTGTGCACTACTCTAGGAAAACTCGTCATTTGTGTTTTGATAAGTATATGATAACTGTATAAAATCTATCTTGTTGTTGGGTTTATTTCTTTATTTTTTTTTTTTTCACTGTGAAAATTTTGTTAGCGGAAATTTCCGCATTGCTTTCGATTGAAAGCATGAATATTTTTAACATTTTTTTATAACAGGTATTGGATCTGACGATGCTTTCATTTTCTGCAAAATATGGGAATTCAATAAAAAGCAGAAATTGAATGGTGGACTCCTCAGGCTGATGCAAGAAACTATGAAACACGCAATTCCTTCGATGTTTGTTACAACATTTATTGCTGTTGTGGCCTTTTTTGCGTCCATCGTCAGCAACATTACCGCAATTAATTGCTTCAGGTGGGCCATAACTTATGAATCAATATATTTATTACAAAGTTGAGAATTTCGTTTGTACATAAAAATATAGGCCAATTTACGAACGTTCTACACTTGAAAATTCGCACCACCGGGCGGTTTTTTTTTTAATATTGCAAATTTCACTGAAATGAGAGGTAACTACAAATTTTTCCGCCCTTGTAAATTTTACGAAAAATATCGATTCGTGTAGACATGAAAAGTCAGAGAATTTTAAAAACAATGTAGGAAGTTTCAGGACAAATCTGTGAAACGCAAAAAATTTGTTTTTCATGTATGGGAAAAAAACATTATCTCTGATTTTACTGTAGATAATAAGTGAATCATCAATCAATTCCTGAAATTCGATAATAAGATCCAAGATTTGTTTCAGGTAAAAATAACTCAAAATAATTTATTTTCAGTTTGTTTGCTGGAACAACAGTGCTGGTAAATTTTTTCCTGATGATAACGTGGCTTCCAGCGAGTGTGATAGTTTCCGAATGGTGTCGGCCGTCTTTTTTGTCACCTGCTAATTTCGTGGCTCGCAAATTTATACGGCCTTTTAGGACGTCCATGGACAAAATGGCCTTCGGCTTCGCTCAATTTTTGAAAATTGTGACAATCAATTTTCGTTGGTTCTGGGTGGTGTCTTTGAGCGTTGTTGCCATTGTTTCGTCTGTTATCGTGCTTTATTACCCAGGCCTGCAACTCCCGAATTCACTGGATTTTCAGCTCTTTGAAAGTCGTCATATTTTTGAACAATATGAAATGATTTACGCTAAGAAATTTCCATATGAAAGTTTGGACATGGTGAGTGCGATTCAAGTACATTTTTTTCATTTTATAATTTCTTTTTTCTGCAAATTGAGAACGTCGAACTTTTTATTGGTAGACAAAAATGGAAAACCGGTACGAAGAAGCTTGATAATTTTTTACTCAATTCAAACAAAAACGAAAAAAATGACGCGGTCAATTTGCGTATGTGTCCCAAATCGAAATTTAGAACGTACATTTATCGTTTCTAAACAGATTTGAACGGATTTAAGGCGTTCAGAGCGATTTTAAACGGTGATAGTCGGCCAAGTCGAACTTAAAGCGGCTTTTACTGGAAAGTGAAAAAAAATTTTAATAGGATTTGAACGTATTTCGACGGACGTAATTCCAACATCTCATTTTTAAGCGAAATGAAAACGGTTTTGAACGAAACCCGATTCAGAATCGCATTCCTAGTCGGATTTAAAACGTATTTCAACGTTTGTGAAACAATCAGTATCGATAACTAAAGCAACATCATGGATGGGTG